>JBBDGP010001732.1:1190000-1460000 GCA_037952835.1 Lithobates septentrionalis | reverse complement strand
TATACTATTAGAGGAGATATATACTGTATATACTATTAAAATGTGAATCTGGTAAATATCATCAGACTCCGAGATCAAATTTTTTTATTTAACAAACAATGTCTTCCTTCAAAAATGTTATTTTAAGAATGTTCGTTCGATTTTCTAATCGTTGGTGGGGTCAAATCGACGTTCATTTTCAACCACAGTGACGGGAAGATTTTGAAATAGGAAACTTCTTGGTCAAAGGAATTTTCAGACAGTATGTAGTTTTCGTTCAGAAATTACATTCATTTTTAAAACAGAATGTTAAAAACCAAGTGAAAATTTCAAACAACATTCTTTCATTCAGCGAATGTACAAAGATTTTTTTTGTCTGAATATTCTCGTCTGAATATTTTATCTGAAAATTGATCGGTGTGGCCAGCATAAGGCTCGGTACACACCTATGCAGTTTGCTTTTGATCTGTTTCTGCAGTGCTTTTTGCTGTGCGTTTTGACTTTTGCGCACGTGATTGTGCTGCGATTTGCGTTCTTGCATTTATTTTTGGCCAATTTGTTGTTGGGAAGATTAAAATAGGGCTGAAACAACTAATCGATTAATCGACAACTAATCGATTATGAAATGAATCGATTACTATTTTCATAATCGATTAATCGGCCAGTAACATAATGGGGTTAAAAAAAACTAAAACGAGCCCTTTATAGTACAAAAAGAGCAAATAATCGCTACTGTAGATGTTACTTTCACAGTTCTACAGTAAAAAAAATGAACCCCTTACAGTATTGATTATCTGCTTTTTTAACCCCATTATGTTATGTTACATCTTAGACCTGGTTCACATCTATGTGTTTTTTTGGTGCTTTTTTGCAGAAGCGCACTGCAGTTCATTAACATGGTTTCCCATTGGGCACGTTCACATCTATGCTTTTTTCAGCCGCTGCGTATTTGGTAAGGGTCAGGGACTTTTTTTAATGCACAAACGGTGCTTTTTTGGTTCAATATACTTCAATGGAGAAGCTGCAAAAAAGCATTTAATGCGTTTTTGCAGCAATTTGTGCTTTTTAATCTGCCCAACAACAAATTGGCTAAAAAAAATGCAAAAACGCAAATCGCAGCAAAATTACGTGCGCAAAAATCCAAACGCACAGCAAAAAGCACTGCAGAAACAGATCAAAAGCAAACTGCCTAGGTGTGTACCGAGCCTTATGCTGGCCACACCGATCAATTTTCAGACGAGAATATTCAGACGAAAAATCTTTGTACATTCGCTGAATGAAAGAATGTTTGAAATTTCACTTGTTTTTAACATTCTGTTTTTAAAATGAATGTAATTTATGAACGAAAACCACAAACACTGTCTGAAAATTCCTTTCACCAAGAAGTTTTCTATTTCCAAATTTTCCTGTCACTGTGGTTGAAAATGAACGTCGACTTGACCCCACTAACGATTAGAAAATCGAACGAACGTACTTAAAATTAAAATTTTTTTTTGAAGGAAGACATTTGATCTCTGAGTCTGATAATATTTATCAGATTCACCCTTTAATAGTATGTACAGTATATCTCTTCTGTCTGTTATTCTCAGAGTGGATTAGATATTTTGCTCCCTAACCATATAGTTGGTTATTTATATTTACCACTGCATAGAGTTTTTTAAAACTTTACTTATTAACTAAATTATATGCCACACTTTTTTTTTTTTTTTTTTAAGGTTATTAACCGATTAATCGAAACAATAATCGGCCAACTAATCGATTATGAAAATAATCGTTAGTTGCAGCCCTAGATTAAAAAAAACAAAAACTGCTGCAATAATTACATGCTTTTCTGCAGCTTCTCCATTGAAGTATATTGAACCAAAAAAAGCACCGCTTTGCATTAAAAAAAGTCCCTTTCCAAATACGCAGCGGCTGAAAAAAGCATAGATGTGAACGTGTCCCATAGGAAACCATGTAAATGGACTGTAGTGCGTTTCTGCAAAAAGCACTAAACACATAGATATGAACCAGGTCTAAGACGTTTAGTAACATAATGGGGTTAAAAAAACTAAAATTAGCGCTTTATAGTACAAAAAAAGCAGATAATCACTACTGTAAGGGGTTAATTTTTTACTGTAGAACTGTGAAAGTAATATTTACAGTAGCGATTATTTGCTCTTTTTGTACTATAAAGGGCTTATTTTAGTTTTTTTTTAACCCCATTATGTTACTGGCCGATTAATCGATTATGAAAATAGTAATCGATTAATTTCATAATCGATTAGTTGTCGATTAATCGATTAGTTGTTTCAGCCCTATATTTGACACAATTTGCCTAGGCCCGGAAACCAGGAAGCAACTGAACAAATGTAAAAAAAAAAAATTATTTTTTTTAAATAAGTAAATATCATATACTATCTATTTACTAATGCTAGCATCAGTTTGCCTTAACCAAGCAGGCAAAGATCAGACCTTCTGGAACAATGCAATGTGGACTGATTAAGCAAAAATTCGGTCAATTAATAAGTGGTAACAAGTTTAATGAAACGATTAAAAATCTGTGGTTGATGATTATTGTATTCCCAATTTTCCTCACATTGACCATATGGGATTATACAGTATCTCACATGTGATCACACCCCTCACATTTTTGTAAATATTTTATTATATCTTTTCATGTGACAACACTGAAGAAATGACACTTTGCTACAATGTAAAGTAGTGAGTATACAGCTTGTATAACAGTGTAAACTTGCTGTCCCCTCAAAATAACTCAACACACAGCTATTAATGTCTAAACCGCTGGCAACGAAAGTGAGTACACCCCTAAGTGAAAATGTCCAAATTGGGCCCAATTATCTATTTTCCCTCCCTGGTGTCATGTGACTTGTTAGTGTTACAAGGTCTCAGGTGTGTTAAATTTGTGTTATCGCTCTCACTCTCTCACACTGGTCACTGGAAGTTCAACATGGCACCTCATGGCAAAGAACTCTCTGAGGATCTGAAAAAAAAGAATTGTTGCTCTACATAAAGATGGCCTAGGCTATAAGAAGAATTCCAAGACCCTGAAACTGAGCTGCAACAAGGTGGCCAAGATCATACATCGGTTTAACAGGACAGGTCCACTCAGAACAGGCTTCGCCATGGTCGACCAAAGAAGTTGAGTACACATGTTCAGCATCAAATTGGTCTGCATTGCTGTCATCCCAGAAGGAAGCCTCTTCTAAAGATGATGCACAAGAAAGACTGCAAACAGTTTGCTGAACCAAAAAAGCAGACTAAGGACATGGATTACTGGAACCATGTCCTGTGGTCTGATGAGACCAAGATAAACTTATTTGGTTCAGATGGTGTCAAGCGTGTGTGGTGGCAACCAGGTGAGGAGTACAAAGACAAGTGTGTCTTGCCTATAGTCAAGCATGGTGGTGGGAGTGTCATGGGCTGGGGCTGCATGAGTGCTGCTGGCACTGGGGAGCTACAGTTCATTGAGGGAACCATGAATGGTAACATGTACTGTGACATACTGAAGCAGAGTATGATCCCCTCTCTTCAGAGACTGGGCCACAGGGCAGTATTCCAACATAACGACCCCAAAAACACACCTGCAAGATGACCACTGCCTTGCTGAAGAAGCTGAGGGTAAAGGTGATGGACTGGCCAAGCATGTCTCCAGACTTAAACCCAATTGAGCATCTGTGGGGCATCCTCAAATGGAAGGTGGAGGAGCACAAGGTCTCTAACATCCACCAGCTCTGTGATGTCGTCATGGAGGAATGGAAGTGAACTCCATGCCCAAGAGGGTTAAGGCAATGCTGGAAAATAATGGTGGCCACACAAAATATTGACACTTTGGGCCAAATTTGGACATTTTCACTTAGGGGTGTACTCACTTTTGTTGCCAGCGGTTTAGACATTAATGGCTGTGTGTTGAGTTATTTTGAAGGGACAGCAAATTTACACTGTTATACAAGCTGTACACTCACTACTTTACATTGTAGCAAAGTATCATTTCTTCAGGGTTCTCACATGAAAAGATAGAATAAAATATTTACAAAAATGTGAGGGGTGTACTCACTTTTGTGAGATACTGTAGGTACGCCAACTAGGCCTCATCTGCCATCACCCTGGCTGTCCAGCAAGCATGTGTAAACAGTCCCAACTTCTTGCATGTATTGCTGACTTCGAATCTTTGCTTTGTTTTACCATATATTTCACATCTTAGGCATTCAAAGTGTCTGATTTACAAGGAAAATCCCTTCTGTCATGTGTGCGTTCTCAAGAAAGAAAATGTCGCACCCTTTTCAGAATGAAAGTGACAGCTTGGTGTCACTGTAAGTTCAGGCTGCCTCCTGAGCACACATTGAGTAGCCGGCTTTCTAAACACAAGATGGAGATGCCATTGTACCTGTTCCGTCTTTGATAATATTGACTTTGTTGCCATAGCTGTTTGCTGGGCCTGTTGCTCAGGCCATCCTTCCTGTAGGAGCTGTGGAATGAAGCCCAGATAATGGGGCTGTGAGATAGTGGGGTGGACATAGCCAACAGATAGGACAAGCCATAGCTAGGGCATCATAGAGCCTGGAAGTGTGCCACTGGAATTTAGGAGGTAGCTGTGAACCATAATCGGTCTGTCAGCAGAAAAAAAAAGTCATGTAGGACCTAAAGCACAACACACAAGATAAATGCACAAAGAATGGATGGCATCCAGGTCACTTGAAAGCTTTGATTACTCTACTTTATAACGGACATTGTGTCTGTATTTAATGGGCAGCTCTGCTCTTTCTGACAATCACTGTTATATCTGCCACCTACCTTATTGCATAGGTAGTCAACAGCACAAGGGACACATCCCACTTGAGTTTTCACAAAGTATTTGCAACGCTTTCAGCCAGCTTCAAGCAGCTTGAGAGACTTGAAAGCAACCATCAGCTTCAGTTTAGGAACGCTAAACACAGATCATAAAGTATAACTTAAGCCTGGTTCACACCTATGCATTTTTTCATGCGTTTTCACTCAGTTTTGCAGAAACACACTACAGTCCATTTAACATGGTTTCCTATGGGTCATGTTCACATCTGTGCATTTTATGGAGAGGGCCATTGACTTTTTTTCTGTTTTTTGGTTCCATAGACTTCAATAGATCAAAAACGTTTATTGAAAAATGCAAAATCCACCTGGAGTATGAAAACTGCAACCTGCATAGGTGTGAACCAGGCCTAAAGGGACGTTTTTTTGGATAGAGTGGAGCGGGATTGTGACACAGATTTCATTGCTGTCTGTGCCCCACTACGGAGATTCACCCTCACTATTTGTCATGCTTACTGTTCTCACCAATCATGAAAGAAAAATCCCAAATTTTGGTTTGTCTCCAGAATCGGAATGGAGGGGAAATCTTCAAATGGAACACTAGTCCTGGTGACACCCTGAGATTCCCTCACTTTGGATGTTTTGGCTATGGTACAGGAAGTGAAGGGATATCTCCCCAATAGGACACATGGCAAAAAAAAAAACCTGACATGGGTTATAACCCTCTCTCTGTCCAAAATGGATCTGTGATTAAATGGTATGTACGCTATATTGCCAAAAGTATTGGGACGGCTGACTTTACACTCACATAAACTTTAATGGCATCCCAGTCTTAGTCCGTAGGGTTCAATATTGAGTTGGCCCACCCTTTGCAGCTAAAACAGCTTCAACTCTTCTGGGAAGGCTGTCCACAAGGTTTAAGAGTGTGTCTATGGGAATGTTTGACCATTCTTCCAGAAGCGCATTTGTGAGGTCAGGCACTGATGTTGGACAAGAAAGCCTGGCTCACAGTCTCCACTCTAACTCATCCCAAAGGTGTTTTATTTGGTTAAGGTCAGGACACTCTGTGCAGCCCAGTCAAGTTCCTCCACCCCAAATTCGCTCATCCATGTCTTTATGGACCTTGCTTTGTGCACTGGTCCATATCATTTGGTGGAGGGGGTTTGGGCTTAGCCCCTTAGTTCCAGTGAAGAAACTCTTAAGGTGTCAGCATACCAAGACATTTTGAACAATTTCATGCTCCCAACTTTGTGGAAACAGTTTGGGGATGGCCCCTTCCTGTTCCAACATGACTGCGCACCAGTGCACAAAGCAAGGTCCATAAAGACATGGATGAGTAAGTTTGGGGTGGAGGAACTTGACTGGCCTGCATACAGTCCTGACCTCCACCTGATAGAACATGTTTGGGATTAATAAGAGCGGAAGCTGTGAACCAGGCCTTCTCGTCCAAAATCGGTGCCTGTCCTCACAAATGCCCTTCTGGAAGAATGGTCAAACATTCTCAAAGGCGCACTCCTAAACCTTGTGGACAGCCTTCCCAGAAGAGTTGAAGCTGTCATAGCTGCAAAGGGTGGGCCAACTCAATATTGAACCCTACAGACTAAGACTGGGATGCCATTACAGTTTGTGTGTGTGTAAAGGCAGGTGTGCCAATATAGTGTATGCGAAACAGTGTCATTTTCTTTATGACTTCACTTTTCCACCTCCTCCAATACCTGGTAATCATGCCAGTTTCGGTCCTTTTAAAGTGTTTTTCATGCTGACTACACCAAGCACAGAAGCAGATTCACGCTGGTGTGGTCAATTTGCTGTTCCCTACTTCCTCTTTTAAGATACGCACCCCTATTTACATGGCAGAGGACATTCTCCCTTGCTGCATGTGCCATAAAGATATAAGCTAAAACAAAAGGGTAATAAACTGTTCAATAAAAATATGCTTATGGTATTTGTTTTACCATATGATTTAATTTGTGTGCTCACTTACTGTATACTTTGAAATAATTATTAAACAGAATTTATAGTGCCAACTAGGGGTACACCGAATGGGTTTTTTGGTGCCGAAACCGATACCGAAACTGAAAAATACACTAGGCCGAAAACCAAAACCGATACCGAAAATGACAGATACCAAAACATATTTAAAAAAAAATATTTTTATACAGGAGATGGTCAGAGACGGAGACATGGTACAGGAGATCAATGCAGCCTCACCAGTGCCCGTCAGATGCAGCCTGCCTGTGTCCCCAGTGCAGCCAGACAGTGTCCCCATTGCAGCCTGTGTCCCCATTGCAGCCTGTGTCCCCATTGCAGCCTGTGTCCCCAGACAGTGTCCCTATTGCAGCCAGTGTCCCCATTGCAGCCTTTGTCCCCAGACAGTGTCCCCATTGCAGCCTTTGTCCCCAGCCTGTGTCCCGATTGCTAAAAAAAAAAAGTGAATATACATACCTTTCTGCCACTACTTTTGTGGAATACCTGCTCCCCCACTGCACGCTGTGGTTTCTTCCACCATCTCGTATATCACTACAGGATGTATAAACCAAAGGGACGAACCACATGGTGAAGTGGGGATACCAGTATTGGACCCCCTTGAAGGATTGAATACTTGCAGTGGTTGGGGAGAAGTGGTGATGTCTCAGTCAAGAAACAGACCCCAGAAAGGTAAGTATGTTCACTACTTCTTTTAGCAGGCATGCTTTTGTATGCAAGCGATCCTGTGGTGAAAGGGTCACTTTAGCATCCTTGATCTGGAGCTGAAGGTTGCTTTAAAAGCTTTAACAACAAATTCCCTGAAGCTTTCTAAACGTTTTTTGCATATTTTATTTTTGAAACCTTGCAGCCTTGAAAAAAAAAGTAAACATTTCAGATCTATCTGCTCAATCGTATTTGCTATTTTTAGACCTTTTATTGTTGCATTTACTTTCTTTTATCTCTGTTATTGGCTGCTGCCCTGACTTTCAAATTTTTTAAAGAATTTGTAAAGTCAATTATTTTCTTTAAAAATAACAAGCATGTTATACTAACCTGATCTGTGTAATGATATTGCACAGAGCGATCCTCCCGTTCTTGGGTCTCCCTCCGGCACTCATGGCTCATCCTCTTCACCGTCTGCTACAATAGGAATCTGCTTCCTATGGTGGCACACCTGCGCGCTTGATCTCTAGCTGCTCTGCCTGTGACCATAGACACAGACAGCTCAGCCCAGCCTAACACGCCCTTAGCACAAGATTTGACTGACAGCAGTGGGAGCCAGTGAGTGCTCTCAGCAAAGCCTTTGATAGTGGGGAGAAGAGCGTATTGTTTCAAGCACATTTTTTTTTCACAGCACTGGCACAAAATACCTCCTAATAATGAGATTATGAATATTATTGTTCCTACTTAAATGAAGATCACATTACATTTTAGAAATCATTTGTGAAGAAAGCTACTTTAGTGTTTGCAGACCTGTTCTGACAGCTGCATATTACTCATCACTGGGTCATATGTCTGCCCCCCCGACATGGAGTCCCTGTGGCACAATAAAAGTCTGAATTCTAATCAAGGCAAAAATATCAACTAGATTAGTACTGTGACCAGATCACAATGCAGCATATAATTTCCTTTTCATGTGCACTTCAGCGGGTGGACAGAAACGTAATGGAACAAGTGCAGCAGGCCAAGAACGAACAAAAGGAGTCACTTTAGTTGTACTGATTAAAACTCCAGGGCAGAAATCATAAGGACACATTACTGTCAACAGTCTTTTCTTTGTCGGTCTGACATATAACTGTACTGATAATTAGAAGAAAGTAAAATAAAAAGTGTTACTTCATATGTTTATTTTATTCCTTTTATATTCCATTGACATCACTAACACTTTTCATAGAACACTGGTCTTTGTGTAGCTGAAGGGGCTCAAAATCTAATGTATATGCCATAGTTGTACACACGTACATGCAAGATTGGGAATGTATAGGGGTGTTGGTTTTTGATCATAAATTTACATTGTAAAGATCAATAGATTTAAAAAAATTTTAAGAGTCTTTGGGGTTCCATAAGGCACAAACAAATGCTTGTCTTTTTATGTTAACCTTTCTATAAAAGTTGATCTTGGCCCCAGTTTTCAAGCGCTTCTGCTCAGTGATGTTGCCTATAACAATAAAATGGGAGTAAACTCCCATGCATGATTTTTACCTATAGGTAAGCATATATTAAAGTGGTTGTATACCCAAATTTGACATTTTTACCTACAGGTAAGCCTATAATAAGGCTTAACCTGTAGATAAAATTAATATCTCCTAAACCTGTATGGTTTAGGAGATTTTCCCTTTGCATGCAGCCGCTGACGTCAAAGGACACCAGAAACAAAATTGTAGACTTGCACCAGGCTGGGAAGACTGAATCTGCAATAGGCAAGCAGCTTGGTGTGAAGAAATCAACTGTGGGAAAAATAATTAGAAAATGGAAGACATACAAGACCACTGATAATCTCCCTCGATCTGGGGCTCCACGCAAGATCTCACCCCGTGGGGTAAAAATGATCACAAGAATGGTGAGCAAAAATCCCAGAACCACACGGGGGGGACCTAGTAAATGACCTGCAGAGAGCTGGGACCAACGTAACAAAGGCTACCATCAGTAACACACTACGCCGCCAGGGACTCAGATCCTGCAGTGCCAGAAGTGTCCCCCTGCTTAAGCAAGTACATGTCCGGGCCCGTCTGAGGTTTGCTAGAAAGCATTTGGATGATCCAGAAGAGGATTGGGAGAATGTCATATGGTCAGATGAAACCAAAGTGGAACTGTTTGGTAGAAACACAACTCGTCGTGTTTGGAGGAGAGAGAATGCTGAATTGCAACCAAAGAACACCATACCTACTGTGAAGCATGGGGGTGGCAACATCATGCTTTGAGGCTGTTTCTCTGCAAAGGGAACAGGATGACTGATCCGTGTACATGAAAGAATGAATGGGGCCATGTATTGTGAGATTTTGAGTGCAAACCTCCTCCCATCAGCAAGGGCATTAAAGATGAAACGTGGCTGGGTCTCTCAGCATGACAATGATCCCAAACACACCGCCCGGGCAACGAAGGAGTGGCTTCGTAATAAGCATTTCAAGGTCCTGGAGCGGCCCAGCCAGTCTCCATTTCTCAACCCCATAGAAAACCTTTGGAGGGAGTTGAAAGTCCGTGTTGTCCAGCGACAGCCCCAAAATATCACTGCTCTATAGGAGATCTGCATGGAGGAATGGGCCAACATACCAGCAACAGTGTGTGACAACCTTGTGAGGACTAAGGCCCCTTTCACACTGGGGAGGTTTGCAGGCGTTATTGCGCTAAAAATAGCGCCTGCAAACCGCCCCTAAACAGCCTCCGCTGTTTGTTCAGTGTGAAAGCCCGAGGGCTTTCACACTGAAGCGGTGCGCTGGCAGGAGAAGAAAAAATCTCCTGCAAGCCGCATCTTTGGAGCGGTGAAGGAGCGGTGTATTCACCGCTCCTAAACCGCTCCTGCCCATTGAAATCAATGGGACAGCGCGGCTATACTGCGGTAATACCGCGGCTATAGCCGCGCTATACGAGGGGTTTTAACCCTTTTTCGGCCGCCAGCGGGGGGTTAAAACCGCACCGCTAGCGGCCGAATACCGCGGTAAAACAGCGCTAAAAATAGCGCTGTTTTACTGCCGACGCCCCCTACCGCCCCAGTGTGAAAGGGGCCTTACAGAAAATGTTTGACCTCTGTCATTGCCAACAAAGGATATATAACAAAGTATCAAGATTAACTTTTGATATTGACAAAATACTTATTTTCCACCATAATTTACAAATAAATTCTTTTCCAAATCAGACAATGTGAATGTCTGGATTTGTTTCCACATTTTGTCTCTCATAGTTGAGGTATACCTATGATGACAATTACAGGCCTCTCTCATCTTTTTAAGTGGGAGAACTTGCACAATTGGTGGCTGACTAAATACTTTTTTGCCCCATTTGGTCTGGTTAAAAAATAAACAAAATAATAAAAAATAAAATGCCTGAACACACTAAACATTTAATTGAAATAATTACTAGGGAGGCTATGGAGGTGAAGCCAGTCTCTAAATCCACTGACCATTTTGACCTACGGGTTTTGCAGATCATCTCTAGCAATTCAGTTTATTTTATTATATACTCAGTATGAATTTCCAAGCTGTGATTGAGGCTTTTTGTAATACCATGCTAGTATTTTAAATTGAAGTTTTTTCCCATGCAGGACAAAGCAGTAGGTTCACTAAACTAAAATGCATGGAGATCAGTTTTTTTATTTGGCATTCCTTCATCCATCTCTTAAAGTGATTCTAAAGGATTTTAGTTTTAAAAAAATGACAAACCTGTTCGCTTGATCGAGCTCAGGTAAGTATAAGGGGGGCTAAGGGGGGAGCTGCACGCAGTTTTTTTTTTTTTTTTTTTAACCTTTTAATGCGTTGAATGCATTAAGGACTCATTTGCACCTGCTCTATGTAATGGTTTTGCACAGAGCAGCCCTAATAATAATCTTTTTGTGTCCTCCAATAGCAAGCCTCTTGCTATGCGGGCACTCGAGCAGGCTAGCTCCCGAGCCGCGCTCTGTGTTGTCAATTCATATACAGAGCTCAGTTTGGCCCCACTCTCTCCTTACTGGCTTTGATTGACTGTGTGAGCCAATGAGGAGAGCGAGACACAGGAGAGCCGCTGCTGTCGTGCTTATCGCTTGATCGAGCTCAGGTAAGTATAAGGGGGGCTGAGGGGGGAGCTGCACGCAGTTTTTTTTTTTTTTTTTTAACCTTTTAATGTGTTGAATGCATTAAGGACTCATTTGCACTTGCTTGGCTTCAACACACATTAACGGCTAGTTTACACTTGTTTCAAAACAAGGCTTCAGACAGGCTTTGTTAAAGCTCTCTAAATGCTAGTTAAAGCTCCGGTCACTAAATAAAATTGTTAGCTTACAGTCCTGTTTACACCTTGCTTTTGCTTTGCTTCGACTTAGCTTCAAAAATGATACCCCAAGTCACTTTAGTGGTGCTTCAAAGCATCTTCAAAGCCTCCATAGAAGTCTATGGCAAAGCTCGCTTGAAGCCCCACCGAAGCCTCATTGAAGCCCCACCAAAAAGCTCATCGAAGCTCCACCAAAGCCTTATCGAAGCACCAAGCGAAAGCAAGGTGGAAACAGGACTGTAAGCTAACCATTTTATTTAGTGACAGGAGCTTTGACTGGCGTTCTGAGAGCTTTAACAAAGCGTGTCTGAAGCCATGTTTTGAAGCAAGTGTAAACTAGCCCTAAGGTAAAAAAAACCTTAAGACTTTAGCACTACTTTAAACATTTCTAAAAAAACATTAGTTTGCATGGAATAACATTCTAACATTGCACCATTGCTAGACTGGATTCCTCAAGTAGGTAGCCGGTGGAGTAGACAGCCTCCCTCCCTACTGAAAACCAATAACTGTAGGGGAAGTAGATCTAGTAGGGTCACTTTAATTTTAATAAAAAACAGGATTTCCATGAATTACCCACGCCCTCTTCTTTTGTGCAAGTCAACAGTTTGGAACCCCTTTACAGATCTGATGTATCCTTTCTTTGAATAAGAAGATGGATATCGATGTACAGAGCTCAGGAACCCTCTGAAATCCATATTCCCGTGTAGGGTGCAGCCATCATCACTTCGGCTTATGAATGAGGTTTATTTCCAGCCCGTGTGTGTAGTTTTTATATTTGATATTTTCATTGGAGTCCTCCAAGTTCTCTGGTTTCCCCCCCATGCTGTCTGATGGGCCTCATTAGTCAACCACAAAATCTCTTACCAGGATCTTCTTATATTGGAAGTCCTGGGATTCTCCACTTCATTTCCACATATATGTTGGCCAGGGAGTGAAAGATTTTTATTAGAAAGAAAAAAAGACCATGTTTGAGGAATTTTCTCAAGTGTCATTGAGGTTTTCCTCCTGCTGTTTCACAGGCTCATCTGTCAAGGCTTAGCCTTTATATGTCCTGTCTGACTTATAGAACAAATGAGCCTGATATTGTAAACCCTAACAATAATCTTCTCTGGTTTGCCTCCTTTTGGTCTGTAAAATAGTCAATTAAAAGTGCTTTGTTATATCTGTTTGATAAGTGAGAGTAATACCTGTGAATCCTTTCAGAAATGATATGAGCTGATAAGTTCCCGAATGCTCTGCCTCTACTGCTGTGTTATCAGTAAGCATTGTTCCCAGTTGTCTATGTGAACTGCCGGACACCATGTTATGGAAGGGAGTGTTCTGTAGTCCTCATATACTAGCTGTCTGATCTAAAAAAACAAACAAAAAAAACCAGATTCCTCCATCTAAACAAGCGAGATGGATAGAGGAATTCTCCGCACTGAGACATTTGAGTTGGTTTACTAAAGGCAAATAGGCTGTGACCGTTGCAAAGTGCAGATGCTCCAGAGCTTAGGAAAAGAGCAGAAGCGCCGCTGACTTCCATCAGCCAATCGTGTTCAAGCAAAAATGTCATTTTTTATTTTATTTTCCTTGCTTGTGATTGGGTACTCTTTGGAAAGTAAAGCTTTTACACTAGTAAAAGAATGAAAGATCCTGCTTCTCAACCATGGGAGACAAACTCCTCTCTATGGGAGAACTGAAGGGATTCCTCCTATGAACTGGTTCCACTATTAAGAGGTAATGAGGAGGGGGGGGGGTGAGGTTCTCCAGTGTGACCAAATCTCCTATATCTTTTTGAATATGTTCAGGTGTTTTTAAATAGCCTTTCAGGATTTAAGTGTAATTTTTGTATGTGTGTGCTGTAATCTGTTTTGTACTGTTTGTTGGTCTTCTAGTAGCACCATCTTGAATGTAAATGCAATTTAGGGTGTGCTCCCCAAGTATGATTTTGTATGTATATTGTATGGACTTTGACCAGGTTCCTTGGGTTGGAGGATCTTTCGTTCTTTTACTAGTGTAGGACCCACTGATAATGGGGTACTTTGACACAGTAAGTGGGCTTAGTTAGCACTATATGACCATATAGTGTGACCAAATCCCCATAGTTTTAATATGTTCTATTGCATGGAGACAGCCACACATGGATCAAGATTCGTCCGGTCCATGTTAAACCGGCCATATTTCGACCCATCCATTGCAAGTCATGCAATAAACTTGTGAATCCTGACAAGTCTTGCAATAGATTAGCATGTGATTTTCAAACGTGCTGCACAATTGCTTGCTATCTGGGTTTAGAGGTATAGGATTCCTCAAGAGGTTGCAACAGGTTCCTTGAGCTGTGGCTGACTGACCTCCCATGTGATGGTGCATGTTTAATTCCAGGGCCAAAGCCAGCAGCATGACACCAGTGATCTTTTTAGCTGTCTGTAAGGGTTGCATTCTTCCAGCTGATCACCACTGTAAGGGGCATTTTCCCATTTGACCCCTGATGACTTGGTTTTAGTAAGGGTTTCCTGGGTCCGGAACATATTTTTAGGGGTTTCTCTTGGGTAAAAAGGTTGAGATAGGCTGCTTTAGTGATGTCATATGGCACTCTTGCTCAAGGTTGACATGTTTTGAGGGGAAATCCCCTCTTCCTCAGAGCCAATCAGGATTTCTCCTCAAAATGCGTCAGCTTCTGGAAGGTCCTCCGGCGTGCTGGAAAAAGTTTGTGATCTGGTTGCTTTGTGTTTACTATGGATTTTGATATACTCACAAAACACGTTAAATGATAAAAGCATATTTCTTTTTACACATTATTAAAAGATACCACTTGGGTAATGTGCAAGGTTGGTGCGCCCTCTTTTTTCTTTGTTTTACAGTGTTCCCATTAGGTTTCTCCCCAGACCCTAAGGCCCCCCATACACACTATTAGGTTTACCAAAACCATATAATATGAGGTCAAACCTTAAAGGGGTTGTAAAGGTAATTTTTTTATTTTTTAAAAATAACAAACATGTTATACTTACCTTCACTGTGCAGCTCGTTCTGCACAGAGTGGCCCCGAACCTGCTTTTCTGGGGTCCCTCGGCGGCTGTCTCAGCTCCTCCCCGCAATAACTAACCACCTTAATGCGAGCTCCCTCACATGGTGGTTAGTTATTGCGGGCGCGCTCCCGTGATACAGCCGGCGGCTATAGCCGCTCGCTGTATCACTCGGCCCCGCCCCCCAGCGTGCCGCGTCATTGGATGTGATTGACGGCAGCGCGAGCCAATGGCTGCGCTGCTTCCAATCCATCCACTGTAGCCAATCAGCGGCCAGGCTGAGCAGCGGAATCGAGGTCGGGAATGAGCAGCCGAATTTCGAGGGGTCAGGTAAGTAAAACGGGGGGGCTGGGGACGGCGGTATTGTTAGTAGTTTTTTCACCTTAATGCATAGTATGCATTAAGGTGAAAAATTTTTTACCTTTACAACCCCTTTAAGAGTTTCAATTTGTATGCAATCAGGCAGGCCCTTGCACTACATGGTTTTGGTAAATCTGAAGACAAAAATCTGCAGAAAATCTAAAAGACTAAAAGAAAATGCAGATATATTTATAAATAAAGTGGTTCTAAGCCCTCGTTCACACTGGTGTGGTTTGTCATGCGTTTTGACAGTTCCAAATTGCATGACAAGTCGCACCCCATTGCTGCCAGTGGAACCGCTCAAATTGCCGTGACTCATCTCACAGCAACTTTGAAAAAGTTTCCTGCGCTACTTTTATCCGATTTCATTGCGACTTGCATAGACTTCTGATAAACGAAGTTGCTCTGAAGTCAGAGGTGCAATTCTCACTGATCTGCGGTTTTGAAATTGCGCTGAAGTAGTGCGATTTCAAAGCCGCACTGGTGTGAACCAGGGCTAAAAGCTTCATAGTAAAGTTTTTTTTTTTTTTTTTTTATAAATAACAAGCATATCATACTACTCTGTGCAATGGTTTTGCACAGAGCAGCCCCAATCCTCCTATTTTCTACCCCATTGGTGCTCTTGGCACCTCCTGTTCTCTGTGTGTCACCTTAGGAAGCTGCTTCCTATGGTGGCACGAGTGCAGGCTCAGTTACGAGCTGTGCTCTCTGTGCCCATTGACATATACAGTGCGGCTCGGCCCCCTCCTTTCCCTTGTCACTGGATTTGATTGAAAGCAGCAGGAGCCAATAGTGTGGTGTCCAGTGAGGAGAAAGAATCTGTTAATGCAGAGAATGCATTAAGGTTAAACAAAATTAAAAAAAAACCTTCAGTCCTTACAGCCACTTTAGTGCATTTACTACATAAGGTAAATAACCATCTATGTGCAGCACCCCCCTTTACTTTCCTGAGCCTGATCTAGATTCAGCGCTGTGTCCCAGAGAGCAGCAGCTCTTTCTGCGTTCTCCTCACTGGTCATCAAGGCATCTGCTGGGATCAAGCCCACATGAGTGCCCCCATAGCAAGCAGCTTATAGGGGGCACTCGAAAGAGGAGAGGAGCACCGGCAGGGGACCTGAGAAGAGGAGGATTGGGGCTGCTCTGTGTAAAACCACTGCACAGTGCACGTACGTATACCATGTTTGATATTGACCAGTTCATGACTGCCCACCGCACACATACGACAGATCATGTTTTTTCGCCTTCCTCTGGATCAACTGTGGGTATAGGTTTGTGTATGTGGGATTGTAATTTTTTTTTCAACCTGACTATGTAACTATGTACCTAGTACATAATCTGACCCTTCCGGTGCGCATGCGTGTGGCTGGCGGCCCGCCCCCACTGTGGCTAGACACAGCGAGAGCTGATCTGCAGGTATGTGGACTCAATGTCCACCGCCACCCGCCAATCAATAGGCTATGTAAACAAGGCAGATCGTCGTTCTGTCAGTAGGGAAGGCATTGATCCTATGTTCCTGCAAAACAGAGACACAGATCTTTGCCTTCCCCTAGTAAAAGCACCTCCCACACAGTGCTCAAACACTGGCTAGGCACACAGTTAACCCTTTGATCGCCCCTGATGTTAACCCCTTCCCAGCCAGTACAGTGACAGTGCAATTTTTTTTAGCACTGATCACTGTATTAGTGTCACTGGTCCCCAAAAAGTGTCAGTGTCCCGAATGTCCACCACAATATTGCTGTCCCGCTTATAAGTCACTAATCGCCGCCAATACTAGTAAAAAAATATAATAATATCCCATAGTTTGTAGATGCTATAACTTTAGCACAAATCAATTAATATACGCTTCTTGGGATTTTTTTTACCAAAAAAAAAAAAATATTAAGCAAAAATATGTAGCAGAATACATATTGGCAATTAGGAAATTTGATTACATTTTTAATTGGATATGTTTTATAGCGGAAAGTAAAAAAAAAATTTTTTTTTTTTTCAAAATTGTCTGTCTTTATTTTTTGTTTATAGCGCAAAAAATATAAACCACAGAGGTGATCAAATGCCACCAAAAGAAAGCTATTTGTGGGGGGAAAAAAAAACAATAACATACGTTTTTTATTTGGGTACCCTATCGCACGACTGCACAATTTGTCAATGACCTGGTCATGAAGGGGGGTAAATCTTTCAGAAAGCAAGTGGTTAAAAAAGAAAAAAATTCTTTACAATCAACACATACAGTATCTCAAAAAAGTGAGTACACCCCTCACATTTTTGTAAATATTTTATTATATCTTTTCATGTGACAACATTGAATGACATTTTGCTACAAAGTAAAGTAGTGAGTGTACAGCTTGTATAACAGTGTAGATTTGCTGTCCACTCAAAATAACTCAACACACAGCCATTAATGTCTAAACCGCTGGCAACAAAAGTGAGTACACCCCTAAGTGAAAATGTCCAAATTTGGGCCCAAAGTGTCAATATTTTGTGTGGCCACCATTATTTTCCAGCACTGCCTTAACCCTCATGGGCATGGAGTTCACCAGAACTTCACAGGTTGCCACTGCAGTCCTCTTCCACTCCTCCATGATGACATCACAGAGCTGGTGGATGTTAGAGACCTTGCACTCCTCCACCTTCCATTTGAGGATGCCCCACAGATGCTAAATAAGGTTTAGGTCTGGAGATATACCTGGCCAGTCCATCACCTTTACCCTCAGCTTCTATATCAAGGTAGTGGTGATCTTGGAGGTGTGTTTGGGGTCATTATGTTGGAATATTGCCCTGCGGCCCAGTCTCTGAAGGGAGGGGATCATGCTCTGCTTCAGTATGTCACAGTACATGTTGACATTCATGGTTCCCTCAATGACCTGTAGCTTCCCAGTGCCGGCAGCATTAATGCAGCCCCAGACCATGACACTCCCACCACCATGCTTGACTATAGGCAAGACACATTTGTCTTTGTACTCCTCACCAGGTTTCCACCACACACGCTTGACACCATCTGAACCAAATAAGTTTATCTTCAGACCACAGGACATGGTTCCAGTAATCCATGTCCTTAGTCTGCTTGTCTTCAGCAAACTGTTTGCGGGCTTTCTTGTGCATCATCTTTAGAAGAGGCTTCCTTCTGGCACGACAGCCTTGCAGACCAATTTGATGCAGTGTGCAGCGTATGGTCTGAGCACTACCAGGCTGACCCCCCACCCCTTCAAACTCTGCAGCCATGCTGGCAGTACTTATACGTCTATTTCCCATAGACAACCTCTGGATATAATGCTGAGCACGTACACTCAACTTCTTTGGTCGACCATGGCAAAGCCTATTCTGAGTGGAACATGTCCTGTTAAACCACTGTATGGTCTTGGCCACCGTGCTGCAGCTCAGTTTCAGGGTCTTGGCAATCTTCTTATAGCCTAGGCCATCTTTATGTAGAGTAACAATTCTTTTTTTCAGATCCTCAGAGAGTTGTTTGTCATGAGGTGCCATGTTGAACTTCCAGTGACCAGTATGTGAGCGATAACGCCAAATTTAACACACCTGCTCCCCATTTACACCTGAGACCTTGTAACACTAACGAGTCACAAGACACCTGGGGAGGGAAAATGGCTAATTGGGCCCAATTTGGACTTTTTCACTTAGGGGTGTACTCACTTTTGTTGTCAGCAGTTTAGACATTAATGGCTGTGTGTTGAGTTATTATGAGGGGGCAGCAAATTTACACTGTTATACAAGCTGTACACTCACTACTTTACATTGTAGCAAAGTGTCATTTCTTCAGTGTTGTCACATCAAAAGATATAATAAAATATTTACAAAAATGTGAGGGGTGTACTTATTTTTGTAAGATACTGTATATATTTTCATGTGAGGCTAGATTTCTATTTTAGGGAAATAAATCAAGGAATGAGCCTTCATACAAGACATATATCGTATTCTTCAGCCCATATCCTTGGACAGATTCTAGCTGTGAGCCCAGATTGATGAGATTTGGCTCTAGTTTGGTGCCTCATCATTTTCATTAATTTTGCTTTTGCAAGTTACCAAGTACATCAATGAAAATACTTTCTTGAATTTTCTGTAACAGGACAAAAATAAATATCTTGTAGGCTCATGCACACCCCACTTGAGTTTAATAAACCCCCCTTGCCTGGAAAAGCCATTTACGAGTATTCACTTTATAAACCCTTACAGAGGGAGTTACACTATATATTAGACTAGTGAGGACAGGCGGGGGGGATTGTTGTGGGAATGCCATTGTGAAGCCAAATAAAACAAAAGTAGAAAGCAGAAAAGGGATCTTTACAATTAAGTGCTATTTATTTCTATGTTTTCCATCTGCGCCCTGTAAATCTTTCACTGCTTCTTCCTTGTTCAGAGGAAAAGCTTTCCTTTTCAAAGCGTTCCCATGAATTCTACTTCGATTGAGTCGCTTTTTTACGCAAATGGATTTCCGATCGTGCGCTCACTTCCTTCTTTCTGGCTCTGAAAGAACTGAAAATCTTATCCCTCTCCTGTCTGCGAGTTTTATTGTCCTTCAGGGACGGTAACCATGATTTTATGGGCCTACTTTCAGAGAAGTAAAGTGAGACGGGATTTTGCGGAGTCAGGAGGCAAATGTTTGTAAAGAGATTGAAAATGCGATTTTTATGAATTATGTTTTGGGAATTTATTTTTGTTGCCTCTCAAAGAACTCTGTTAACATAACTCTAATGCAGTTTTAAGCATTGTTCTTCACAGACAAAGGCTCCGTTTTTACTTGTGTGGTTTCCAGCGGTGGAACATCTTTCTCCACTGACTGCAAACTGTACTATTCAGGGAAAGCGATAGTTCACATCGCTACCCCAGTGTAGGGTTTTGGGGTATTTTTCTATGTTGAAGCTAAACTCCAGGATGTAGAAAGAAAAAAATTGCCCCTGCATTGCAAAGGTTAAATGGTCATTATATCTAGGGCATTAGTGCTTAACCTGTGGTCCTCCAGCAGTTGTGGAACTACTAGTCCTATCATGCTTCACCCTTTGGTGGTCATGCTTATAACTGTCAGCCTTGCAATGCTTCATGGGACTTGTAGTTCCACAACAGCCAGAAAGGCACAGATTGCACACCCATGATCTTAGGGCAGGGGTCTCCAAACTATGGCCCTCCCAGTTTTTATTAGGTTAACTATAATTTCCATCATGCCTAGTCATGTGTGTGAATGTCAGTTTTACAATGCCTCATGGGACGCGTAGTTCTGTAACAACTGGAGGGCCATAGTTTGGAAATCCCTGATATAGGGCAAGGGTGCTCAACCTGTGGCCCTCCAGCAGTTGCTGAACTACAAGTCCCATGAGGCATTGCAAGCCAATAACATTTACAAGCATGACTCGGAAGGGTAGAGGCATGATGGGACTTGTAGTTTCGCAACAGCTGGAGAAACACAGGTTGAGCCCCCACAATCTAGGAGATGCAGAAACAGGCTTGTATTACTTACCCTTACCCTTTCCCTCCGCTCCAGCATGCTCCAGAGCTAAACTTTTTTCCCCAATACTGCAGTCTATGGGTGGTTTCTTGGCACCATCACCTGGTGAGGTTGAGTGGGCGATTTTGGCTTTGGGTGACTTAGAGAGGAGGCTTCGAGGAACCCTGCTGGAGTGCAGAATAAAGTAAGTATTGTTCCTTATTCTTGTACTCCCTGGACAAAATGGGGTTGATTTACTAAAACTGGAGAGTGCAAAATCTGGTGCAGCTCTGCAGAGAAACCAATCAGCTTCCAGGTTTTATTGTCAAAGCTTAATTGAACAAGCTTAAGTTAGAAGCTGATTGACTACATATAGAGCTGCACCAGATTTTGCACTCTCGAGTTTTAGTAAATCAACCCCAATGTGTCCGGCATTTAGAGAAGTAAGGGTTTCTTTTTTTTTTTTTTTTGGATTTATACTTACCTAGGTGGATGCAGCATCAAGCCGATGCTACATCTGTCCCCTGGCACCTCTGCACTGAGAACCGAGCGATTGAACATTGTTGATCGCTCGGTTTTCAGTGATCCGTTAGCAGAGAGCTGTAGACTGTCAGTCAAAGCTCTCTGCTCATCTCCCTCCGCGCTGGGCTGTGGAGGGGCGGGGAGCGGTCGTCTCAGGCTCTCAGTGTCTCGCTGAGATGAGTGTCAGTCCAGGCACCTGGTGGATCCAGACTCCCATTGTCGGGATGACACGGTGACTGGACTGATTTCTGTGACGTCCGCAGAGAGCGGACTTCAGCCCGCTCTCTGCTGAAAATGGGTCACAAAACAAATTGCACTTCTGTGATCCATAGGAGAAGCCCAACCAAACGAGCTTTGACTGGACTTCGCCTTTAAAGCCCAATTGACCTTTTATTTTAAATTTGGGTATATACATTCCAGGTGTTTCAAAACAAAAGGTGTGCAGAATCTTTGTTTTCTTTTATAAAGCGGCCACAGCTTCAACAGAAAAAGCCTTCCTTCTGCCAGCATGCTTCAAAGAATAATCCTTGCACTCTGTGTAAAAGCAGTGCACACTGTCTGCATTAGGGAATGTGCATCTGTATGAATGTCAAATTGGGAGCAGCAGCTGTGTCCCTGCAGCCGCTGCATTCCGATTGACATAAATGGCACTGCCTGCATGGGGATGAATGGAACACCTGTGCATTCCTATGCAGGTGTAAACGGCCCTTGCACAGGAGTACGCATTGATACGCCAAGGTGGACAAGGCCTTATATTTGAGCAGATTTTAATCAGAAAATAAAAATGAAAACCCTCGACCTCTGTAATGCAATAGAAGATATCCATATTCTGTACCAACCAGCAGAATGTAGTAGACGGGCAGCACAGACACTGTTTTACAGGTCCAGGAATGCATTGGTGCTCCTCTGACAGTACTAGGGAATTGTGCAAGTAATAATTGATTTTCTATACAGGTAGGTAAGTTTGTCAACCAATTGACCATTTTCTTTTTTTTTTCTTCTGGTCGCAAAACGACTAAATTTGGCGGGACAAAAGTTGATGTCTGATTTATATGTGCAATGAGATAAAATATGGTTTATATACCTTATGGTTTATGTTTTAACATGTTTTTTAATAACCTATTGTAAACATATTACATGTCACCTATCGACAGAAATGTTTGGCATATCTCTCATTTGATTTATGATTTCCTCTTTTTTTTTTTCTAGCTGAAGAAAACACACAAAATGTTTTCTACCCAAATCACAATGGAGATTATCAAAATCCCTGCATCCAGGATGATCTTTATAAAATGGGATTCACCAAGGGGGTTTCAGTTTCCTTGCCATCATCACCATTACTGCCGCGCCAGTCATACGCTGTACCACAGCGGACACCCAAGAAATCCCCAGGTAAATCTCAGATTCATTTCATGTTCTTTAATTAGGATGGAATATTTAGATTTAATTGGGATGGATTTCTTAGAAATTGTACTTTAGGTTAGAATGTGGATTCTTTATAAATTTGTGATTTCAGTTTACTGTTTGCCTTAGGCCGGCAGGAACCGGATGAATTTCAATCCACCTGTGGGCAGGCTGGTTGTACTAAAGTTGATCAATGGATCGACTTCAGTACAACCAGCCTGTTGGGTTTTCTTTGTGCGATCCTGGTTGGTCGCCATAGCTGTCAGCAGTGATCGTTGTATTCTGATGGCTGGGAAACCTGCTGTCAGAATGCAATTGCACAGTCAGCTTTGATAGGGAATCAAACAATTTTCTTTCCTTCAACCTGTGTTTGACAGAAAGTTAATGGTATGATGTATGGCTTTGCTGAACCTTGCCATAAACGGCACAATCTTAGTGTGCAATATCGTTACAATCGGGGCATTGCAAAACTAGAGCTCAGCACAGTTGCCGTATTTTCTGGTTAAAGTTAGAAGCCCCCTGACTACTCTTGTTGCTTGGAAATTGTTCTTTAACCGATTGGCGACCAGACCATAGCGGAAAGATGGCTATGGCGCGGTCGGATGATTCTGGGAGGGGGTACTGTAACTATCCTGCGCGCCCCCGGGAATGTCCGTAACCGTTGGGTCACGGATCAGGGTAAAGGGCCAATGACAGCAGCCCTTTACCACGTGATCACTCCGTCCAATGACGGAGCATGTCCGGTTCGGCTCCTCCCCTCTCCTCACACCAATGGGTTCAGTGTGTGAGGAGAGGAGGGAGCCGGTGCAGCAGCGCTGTGGGCTGGATCTGAAGTGCCCACAGCGCTGATCTGTGCCCATCCCTGGCTCATCCATGCACATTCATGCTCAGCCATGCTCCATCCCTGGCACATCCATCCTCATTCATGCTCCATACCTGGCTCATCCAACCATCCATCCCTGGCTCACCCATCCACGTTCATGCTCAGCCATGCTCCATCCCTGGCTCATCCATCATGTAGTATCGCCATACTCGGGAGGAGTAGAATGTGTTTTAGGGTGTAATTTGTGGTATGCATATGCTGTAAGTGAGAAATAACTTGTTATGACAATTTTGTGGAAAAATAAAAAATCTTAATTTTTCAAAGATTTGTGTGAAAAAATTATAACTTCACAAAACTAACCATGTCTCTTACTAAATACCTTGGAATGTCTACTTTCTAAAAAGGTGTCATTTGAAGGGTATTTGTACTTTCCTGGCTTGTTAGTGTCTCAAGAAATGAGATAGTCCGTCCGTACATCAGGTGTGATCAGTTTTCAGTGATTGGCACCATAGCTTGTACACTCTTCAACTATCACAAAAAACAAATAATATGCACTTATTTGGGTTATTTTTACCAAAGATATGTAGTAGTATAAATGTTGGCCAAAATTTATGAAGAAAATTTACTAAATTGCAACATTTTATAACCGAAAAAAAATTTCGGTCTTTTTTTCATTTATAGTGCAAAAAATTAAAAACCCAGTGGTGATTAAACACCACCAAAAGAAAGCTCTATTTGTGTGAAAAAAAGGACAAAAATTTCCTATGGGTACAGTGTTGAGTGACTGAGTAATTGTCATTCAAAATGTGAGAGCACCGAAAGCTGAAAATTGGTCTGGTTAGGAAGGGGGTTTAAGTGCCCAGTGGGTAAGTGGTTAATGGTAACCTGTCAGGAAAAGAAATATGGTTGCAACTGCAGATGTATTTTATAAGGTACATGCTCTGGGCCTGAGATCCTTATTCTTCCTTCACTGCTTTTCACATCACTGACCTGGGACAGTCATTTGTGTATCAGTTGTCCCAACATATTCAGGTGCTTGTTACAGGTCATTGACTCGTCACATTGTGAATGAAGGACAAATAGGGAATGGAGCATGCACCTTCAATAATGGTAGCTCTCATGTTTCTGGTCTGGCATGTTCCTCTAAAAGGTAACACCACTTTGGTGGGGGAAAAAAAGCAAAAAAAAAAATTAATAAAGTGTATACATTTGTTACACAAGTCATATTGTAATCAAATGGTTTTAATAATACCCTTTCAAACTGCAACACTCTTATTTTCTGTAAAATGCAAAGAAATATGGTTACCTGGAGGCGTTCTGTATACAGATGGTGTACATAACATCACTAACCCCCCCCTCCCAAAATGTTATTTCCTGCTTGTGTGATTGGCTTAGTGATTTTCCCAAAAGTCTGCACTAGGATGCAAGCCAGATTTTGAGCGTCCCCTGCAGCAAAAATGTCATTTTTGGTGAGATTCTCCTAAAGGGAAATGTCTAAAAGGATGAAGACCCCGACTGCCGGTTCACACAGGGGCAACACGACTTGCAGGCCGACTCAGAGGCGACCTGCACATGACTTCAGCGGCGACTTGCAAAACGACTTCTGTATAGAAGTCAATGCAAGTCGCTTGAAGTTGCCCCAAAAATAGTACAGGAACCTTTTTCTAAGTCTGAGCGACTTGCGTCGCTCCTATTAGAACGGTTTGTAGTACAGAACGGGACGCGACTTGTCAGGCGGCTAGGTCGCCTGACAAGTCGCCCCTGTGTGAACCGGGGCTTACACTTTCCTCATTAGAACTCTGCAGGTGATTGATAATTATAAAACCCCTCCCATACAGATTCACTTAGCACATGGACACAGTCAAACAAACGGATATTTCTTCAGAATAACAAAAGGTAGGAATCTGCAACAAAGTTTTTTTTTTTTTTTTTTAAATCCTTGCAATGTACATCACCCAGAGGGGAATGTTTTTTTTTTTTTTGTTTTTTTTTTAAATAAAAGTGGAGTTACTGTTTAAGCCCTCGTTCACACTGGTGTGATTTGTCATGTGATTTGATGGTTCCAAATTGCATGACAAGTCACACCCCTTGCCGGCAATGAAACTGTTCAAATTGCCGTTCAAAAGGTTCCTACAGGACTTTTTTCCCATCTTATTGTGACTTACATAGGCTTCTGTTAAACTAAGTCGCAAGCTGCAGTGAAATCGGAGGTGCAAGACGCACTTATCTGTGGCTTTGTAATCGCTCTGAAGTAGCGTGATTTCAAAGCAGCACTGGTGATAAGCAGGGCTTAAAGTGGTTGTAAGGTCAAAAGGTTTTTTTTTTTTTTTTATCTTACTGCATTCTGTGCAGTAAGATAAAAAAAACCTTCTATGTGCAGCAGCCCCCCTAATACTTACCTGAGCCCCATTTCGATCCAGCGATGTTGCAGGAGAGTCTCGGCTGTCCGGGACTCTCCCTCCTGGTTGAGACAGCAGCGTGGCGTAATTGGCTCCCACTGCTGTCAATCAAAGTCAGTGAGCCAATGAGGGGGGAGAGTGGGCGGGGTCGAACCGCGGCTCCTTGTCTGAATGGACACACAGAGCAGTGGCTCAGCTCAGGTGCCCCCATAGCAAGCTGCTTGCTGTGTTGGCAGGAAGGAGGGGCCAGCAGCGCCGGCGAGGGACCCAAAAAAGGGACGATCTGGGCTGGGAAAGTATGACGCGAGTTATTTTTAAATGTGGGACAAAACACTCCAGAATAGGTTCAATTTTGTTTATTTGCTAATTTTCCACTTGTAATTCCTGGTATATTTTGAACCAGATTGTTGAAGGACACATTAAGCTTTGTGATGTAATACCATTTCCTGTCCTATGACAGATGATGGGGACTCTGTAATATATTGTGTTATTTTTCCAGTGCTTGCTGAGGTTTTTAAAGGTCGGAGTTTTTATAAAAGGCTCAGGTTTCCTTAATGGCATAACAGACTTTTCTCTGGGGTTCTAATTTTACCAGTTTGTCAGTCCCATGCTACGTATTCGCTTTCCTTTTGTTTTGCAGTGTTCATTTAAAAGGGCTGTTCCAAGCAATACATAAACGCCAGATCTACTGCATTATGTACATAATATTAATATAAAGCTTTAGCTCTTGTTTTAGATGAAGCCCAAAATTAAGCTCGCAGTGAGGACCCCCACACATTTTTAGGGGTAGAGGATTAAGGTGTATTACTTATTGCTTGCTCTGTCTGGCAGGCTTTCTCCATCTGTGAGACTGGTCCTCTGAAGGTTCTTCTCTAAGGTCCTTCAGCTGGTGGTTGCACATTGACATCATCAGGTACACATCAGGGCCAGTAGCCATGTATTGTGTGTGAGGACGGCATGAGACCGCTTGCAACCCAAAGCTATGAATGGAGGAGGTAGGTGGAAAGGTAGGGCATAGTTAGTGCTCTTGATGATCTTCGAGGTCATGCACTCATATTGACCCCCTCAGTACTGGAAAATTACAGCTGCGTGTGTATGGGGAGGGGGGGACAGGGGACTTCAGATTTCAACTATGACAGCCAGCACCAACACACATTAAATTTAAAGTATAACTAAAAGGCAAAACTTTTTTTTTTTTTTTTTTATAGTTTTGGATAGAGTGCATAGGGATTAGAACACCTGTCAGTTTTTATTGCTGTCTGTGTTCCCGTTAGGGAGATTTATCCTCTTTAGGTCCTGTTAACCATTTGAAAGTAAAAGAAATTTTGAATTGTACCCAGAAAAGTAATATAGGGGATATCTTCCAATGGAAACGCTAGTTTTGGTGACCTTGGGGGCCCCAAGATATTGTTTATGGGACAGGAAGCTAAGGTAAATCTCCCCAATGTCGCCCTTACACTCCATACTTGGTAATCCTCAGTTTAAACCAGGCCTCCATGATGTGGTCTTTCTGGGTCTAAGCGACTCGGGCTTCTACTAAGCCTCCCATTTTAGCTCTATGGGACGTTGGAAGACGATCACAGAATTTTCAGACCCCACGGGCCCGTTCCGCCTGGACTTCCGAAGATCACTTCAGCTATGCCACTTCCTAAGATCCATACCGCCTCCTAAAGATCCTAGCTAACCCTTCACGACACTGGAAGTGTCCAAAACCGGAGTTCTACCGCATACTCTTCCTCACCTACACCTTGTTAATTACACCCCAAGCGGAGTACCAGCCCCCAGGTCTCATTAGGTGGAAAAGGGAACTAAACTGCCAGTTCAGTGCCAACAAAGGACACCATATCCTCCGATTCACACAAGTCTTCCATCTGCACCAAAATCCAGGAAACCAACTACAAAATTTTATCAAGGTGGTATAGAACCCCATCGCTGCTACATACATTTTTCCCCACAACACCTGACCTCTGTTGGCACTGCCAGAGAGAAAGAGGAACCCTGATACACATTTTCTGGTCATGCTCCAGGATTGCGGATTTCTGGAAGGCAGTTCGCAGGATAGTACAAAAATTCACAGACCGCAACATCCCAGATGATCCCGCATTCTTGCTCCTCCATTCGTCCGACATCTCCGAACGTACCTACAAGAAATCAGTGGTACGCCACCTTCTCAATGCAGCCAAAGCCTGCATTCCTCTTCACTGGAAATCCCCACACCCACCGACCATTGATTTATGGCTCAAAGAAGTAGACAACATCAACAAAACGGAAGACCTTATTTTCACAGCTCAAAATAGGCAGGACACATATTCCAAAACCTGGAAGTTGTGGAATTTATTTGTATATTCAGATTAGGGCCAGGCCCTCAGAAGAGGTATCTCTGACGCCTAAAAACAAGCAAATCGGCCCTACGCCCTGCTTTTTACGCAATGTGACATATCTTTTGGAAAACAAACTAAACGAGAAGCCCCACGGATCCATGTTCATGGGACCTCCCCTCCCCGCCACCCCTAACCCTCCTATTCTCTCCCCCCCCCCCCCCCCCCCCCCGTTTTTTCCACATCACCATCTACTTTATATCTACCCAATCTCTAAAATACCTCTATCTTCTTCTACTCTTGATTACTTAGAAAAAGAAAAGGGATTGAGCCCATTGGAATACAACGCTCCCACATTTCACACTTCAAGAATACGGATAAATCCTTACAGGGCAGAGGAGTACATGGTAGATCTGTATAGCTAGAAAATTGGATCTACAATAAGACGCACCTGCCGCGTACAGCGTGCCCATGGGAGTCCGCCGGTCTCCCGGCGATCGTGTCACGGAGCCTCAGAATGGGGAAGTGCCTATGTAAACAAAGCTCTTCCCCAATCTGGATAGTGTCGTGACAGAGATCACTGCTCCCTGTCATGTGACTTGAAGCCCATCCCCCCACAGTTAGAATCACTCCCTAGGACACACTTAACCCCTTCATCGCCCCCTAGTGGTTAACCCCATTCACTGCCAGTGTCATTTACACAGTAATCAGAGCAAATTTTATAGTGCTGATCGCTGTATAAATGACAATGGTCCCAAAATAGTGTCAAAATTGTCCGATGTGTCTGCCATAATGTCGCAATTCCAATTAAAATTGCAGATCGCCGCCATTACTAATAAAAAAATAAAATAAAAATGCCATAAATCTATCCCCTATTTTGTAGACGCTATAACTATAATTATAGCAAAAAGTAAAAAATAATGCGCTTTTTTTCAAAATTGACGATCTTTTTTTGTTTATAGCGCAAAAAATAAAAACCGCAGAAGTGATCAAATACCACCAAAAGAAAGCTCTATTTGTGATAAAAAAAAGGATGTTAATTTTGTTTGGGTACAACGTCGCACAACCGCGCAATTGTCAGTTAAAGCGACGCAGTGCCGAATCACAAAAAGTGCTCTGGTCAGGAAGGGGGTAAAATCTTCCGGGACTGAAGCAGTTAATTAAAACCCTTGTCCGAGATCTGGTGTCCTTGAAATTTTTTGTGGATTGACCTGAAATCCCAAATTTTATCAGTTTTCTCAGGTAGGTTTCTGTCTTCTTTCCCATCAATGTGATGAAGATGTAGAGAAGGAAAGGTGTTTGAAGTTCAAATGGGGAGATGAGCCAGGGTTTATGCTGCTTCCCCACCATAGGTACATTTCAACCCGGGTTCACACTGTTGCACATTCCTGTGCGAATTACATGCGGTGTCTCTGCAGTGCGATTTGAGCCATGGATTTGTATAGTTCAGATGGTACCGCATTCGCACCAAACCGGAGCAGGACCCTTTTTTTTTTTGCACCAGAATTGGATCGCATCGGTGTTCTCACCCATGCGATCCGATCCTGCAAATCTTGCAAATTTTTTGCGGGGTGTCGTTAAGTTAACATACACTCTGCAATCAGTTCACGTGGACGGGTTGTGATTTAGATGCGGTGCCAAATCCGCAACAAATTTTGCTGTGAACTCGCACCGCACCTAGTGTGAACCCAGGCTTAGTGAGTGAGTGTTGTCACCTTAGGACAGGAAATGTTATTGATCACAATCACCAGGTGAAAATAAGAGGACCTGTAAAAAGGACACAAATGCAGCCACCACATCTGAGGGGGCAGGTAAGCTGCAATATATTACATTTTTAGTTGTTTTTTTTTTTGGATTTAGATTACACTTTAACAATTTTAAATAGACTAATATTAAAAAGGCTATATGTGGTGAGGACAAGCTCTTTATAATAACAGCGCAGTGATCTTTCCTTCCATTACTCCTCTGAACTGTAATGATATTCAGGAGGAATTTAAATGCATCAAAAAGCTCATTTCTGTCTTTGAAGTAATTTGTTATTTCTCCCAGTCTGAAAGAGTTGGTATTTAGTAATTTTGTACAGTTTATAATGCATAAATAAATGATTATGTTGATTTGCAGAGGGGTTTACAGAGAGGCATTTAGTTGCTAATTGCTTTTTATCAGAATCTCATACTCATAGCTGACATTCTAATGAATAAAAAAAAAAAAAACTGGGATACACACAGATAAAACCTACACAGTGATACTAAATTTGATGATGGACCCTGAAAAAAATATATAGAATGAACAGGGTGCATGCTCTTTTTCCTAGAGCTAATCAGCGCTGCCCTATGAGCATTTTGAGCATTGCTTTTCTTGGTAGGCTGTCATATTTCTTTGCACCATTACTCATCTTCCCCTGTAATTGAGTTGCAATGTATCTTTGTACGCAGAAAGCAAAACAATATGTGAGCCGTGTGGCTCAGCAGTAGGGATGAGCGTCGAGTTCGAGTCGAACTCATGTTCGACTCGAACATTGGCTGTTCGCAAGTTCGCCGAACAGCGAACAATTTGGGGTGCCGCGGAACACCCTTTAAAAGTCTATGGGAGAAATCAAAAGTGCTAATTTTAAAGGCTTATATGCAAGTTATTGTCATAAAAAGTGTTTGGGGACCTGGGTCCTGCCCCAGGGGACATGGATCAATGCAAAAAAAAGTTTTAAAAACAGCCGTTTTTTCAGGAGCAGTGATTTTAATAATGCTTAAAGTCAAACAATAAAAGTGTAATATCCCTTTAAATTTCGTAGCTGGGGGGTGTCTATAGTATGCCTGTAAAGGGGCGCATGTTTCCTGTGTTTAGAACAGTCTGACAGCAAAATGACATTTTGAAGGAAAAAACACATTTAAAACTACCCGCGGCTATTGCATTGCCGACAATACACATAGAAGTTCATTGATAAAAACGGCATGGGAATTCCCCACAGGGCAACCCCAAACCAAAATTAAAAAAAACAAATGACGTGGGGGTCCCCCTAAATTCCATACCAGGCCCTTCAGGTCTGGTATGGATATTAAGGGGAACCCCGGACAAATTTTTTTAAAAAAATGACGTGGGGTTCCCCCTAAATTCCATACCAGACCCTTCAGGTCTGGTATGGATTTTAAGGGGAACCCCGCGCCAAAAAAAAAAACGGCGTGGGATCCCCCCAAAAATCCATATCAGACCCTTATCCGAGCACGCAACCTGGCAGGCCGCAGGAAAAGAGGGGGGACGATAGTGCGGCCCCCCCCCCCCCTCCTGAACCGTACCAGGCCACATGCCCTCAACATTGGGAGGGTGCTTTGGGGTAGCCCCCCAAAACACCTTGTCCCCATGTTGATGAGGACAAGGGCCTCATCCCCACAACCCTGGCCGGTGGTTGTGGGGGTCTGCGGGCGGGGGGCTTATCGGAATCTGGAAGCCCCCTTTAACAAGGGGACCCCCAGATCCCGGCCCCCCCCCCCTGTGTGAAATGGTAAGGGGGTACTTACCCCTACCATTTCACTAAAAAACTATCAAAAATGTTAAAAATGACAAGAGACAGTTTTTGACAATTCCTTTATTTAAATGCTTCTTCTATCTTCCTTCATCTTCTTCTGGTTCTTCTGGCTCTTCTGGTTCTTCCTCCGGCGTTCTCGTCCAGCATCTCCTCTGCGGCATCTTCTATCTTCTTCTCCTCGGGCCGCTCCGCACCCATGGCATGGGGGGAGGCTCCCGCTCTTCTCTTCATCTTCTTCTTCATCTCTTCTTCCTTCTTCTCTTCTTCATTTTTTTCTCTGGGCCGCTCCGCATCCATGCTGTAGCATGGAGGGAGGCTCCCGCTGTGTGACGGCGTCTCTTCGTCTGACGGTTCTTAAATAACACCCGGTGACCCCGCCCCCTCTGACACACAGTGACTTGACGGGACTTCCCTGTGACGTCACGGGGAATGCCACAGGGAAGTCCCGTCATGTCCCGTGCGTCAGAGGGGGGCGGGGTCACCGGGTGGCCCCGCCCCCTGTTATTTAAGAACCGTCAGACGAGGAGACGCCGTCACACAGCGGGAGCCTCCCTCCATGCCACAGCATGGATGCAGAGCGGCCCGAAGAAGAGATGAAGAAGAAGATGAAGAGAAGAGCGGGAGCCTCCCCCCGATGCAATGGGTGCGGAGCGGCCCGAGGAGAAGAAGATAGAAGATGCCGCAGAGGAGATGCTGGACGAGAACGCCGGAGGAAGAACCAGAAGAGCCAGAAGAACCAGAAGAAGATGAAGGAAGATAGAAGAAGCATTTAAATAAAGGAATTGTCAAAAACTGTCTCTTGTCATTTTTAACATTTTTGACAGTTTTTTAGGGAAATGGTAGGGGTAAGTACCCCCTTACCATTTCACACAGGGGGGGGGGGCGGGATCTGGGGGTCCCCTTGTTAAAGGGGGCTTCCAGATTCCGATAAGCCCCCTGCCCGCAGACCCCCAGAACCACTGGCCAGGGTTGTGGGGATGAGGCCCTTGTCCTCATCAACATGGGGACAAGGTGTTTTGGGGGGCTACCCCAAAGCACTCTCCCAATGTTGAGGGCATGTGGCCTGGTACAATTCAGGAGGGGGGGGCCGCACTATCGTCCCCCCTCTTTTCCTGCGGCCTGCCAGGTTGCGTGCTCGGATAAGGGTCTGGTATGGATTTTTGGGGGGACCCCACGCCGTTTTTTTTTTGGCGTGGGGTTCCCCTTAAAATCCATACCAGACCTGAAGGGTCTGGTATGGAATTTAGGGGGAACCCCACGTCATTTTTTTTAAAAAATTTTGGCCGGGGTTCCCCTTAATATCCATACCAGACCTGAAGGGCCTGGTATGGAATTTAGGGGGACCCCCACGTCATTTGTTTTTTTTAATTTTGGTTCGGGGTTGCCCTGTGGGGAATTCCCATGCCGTTTTTATCAATGAACTTCTATGTGTATTGTCGGCAATGCAATAGCCGCGGGTAGTTTTAAATGTGTTTTTTCCTTCAAAATGTCATTTTGCTGTCAGACTGTTCTAAACACAGGAAACATGCGCCCCTTTACAGGCATACTATAGACACCCCCCAGCTACGAAATTTAAAGGGATATTACACTTTTATTGTTTGACTTTAAGCATTATTAAAATCACTGCTCCTGAAAAAACGGCCGTTTTTAAAACTTTTTTTTGCATTGATCCATGTCCCCTGGGGCAGGACCCAGGTCCCCAAACACTTTTTATGACAATAACTTGCATATAAGCCTTTAAAATTAGCACTTTTGATTATTCATGTTCGTGTCCCATAGACTTTAACGGTGTTCGCGTGTTCGAACAAACTTTTTTCCTGTTCGTATGTTCTGGTGCGAACCGAACAGGGGGGTGTTCGGCTCATCCCTACTCATCAGTAGATAGCCACTAGAAACAAGACTGACCATAATACTAACCTTTAGACTGTTGGGCTGGGGACCTGTCACTGGCTCGGTTGGGCTGGGGACCTGTCACTGGCTCGGTTGGGCTGGGGACCTGTCACTGGCTCGGTTGGGCTGGGGACCTTTCACTGGCTCGGTTGGGCTGGGGACCTGGCACTGGCTCGGTTGGGCTGGGGACCTGGCACTGGCTCGGTTGGGCTGGGGACCTGGCACTGGCTCGGTTGGGCTGGGGACCTGGCACTGGCTCGGTTGGGCTGGGGACCTGGCACTGGCTCGGTTGGGCTGGGGACCTGGCACTGGCTCGGTTGGGCTGGGGACCTGGCACTGGCTCGGTTGGGCTAGGGACCTGGCTCTGGCTCGGTTGGGCTGGGGACCTCACCAGGGCTCGGTTGGGCTGGGGACCTCACCAGGGCTCGGTTGGGCTGGGGACCTCACCAGGGCTCGGTTGGGCTGGGGACCTCATCAGGGCTCGGTTGGGCTGGGGACCTGGCACTGGCTCGGTTGGGCTGGGGACCTGGCACTGGCTCGGTTGGGCTGGGGACCTGGCACTGGCTCGGTTGGGCTGGGGACCTGGCACTGGCTCGGTTGGGCTGGGGACCTCGCCAGGGCTCGGTTGGGCTGGAGACCTCGTCAGGGCTCGGTTGGGCTGGGGACCTCGCACTGGCTCGGTTGGGCTGGGGACCTGGCCCTGGCTCGGTTAGGCTGGGGACCTGGCCCCTGGCTCGGTTAGGCTGGGGACCTGGCCCTGGCTCGGTTGGGCTGGAGACCTGGCCCTGGCTCGGTTGGGCTGGAGACCTGGCCCTGGCTCGGTTGGGCTGGGGACCTGGCCCTGGCTCGGTTGGGCTGGGGACCTGGCCCTGGCTCGGTTGGGCTGGGGACCTGGCCCTGGCTCGGTTGGGCTGGGGACCTGGCCCTGGCTCGGTTGGGCTGGGGACCTGGCCCTGGCTCGGTTGGGCTGGGGACCTGGCCCTGGCTCGGTTGGGCTGGGGACCTGGCCCTGGCTCGGTTGGGCTGGGGACCTGGCCCTGGCTCGGTTGGGCTGGGGACCTGGCCCTGGCTCGGTTGGGCTGGGGACCTGGCCGGGGCTCGGTTGGGCTGGGGACCTGGCCGGGGCTCGGTTGGGCTGGGGACCTGGCCGGGGCTCGGTTGGGCTGGGGACCTGGCCGGGGCTCGGTTGGGCTGGGGACCTGGCCGGGGCTCGGTTGGGCTGGGGACCTGGCCGGGGCTCGGTTGGGCTGGTGACCTCGCCGGGGACCTCGTCGGGGCTCGGTTGGGGCAGGGACTGCTGTGAATGTCTCTAGGTGCTTTGTAAAGGGGTGATCTACTATTTACTGTATTCATACAGTACAAGCATAACAAAGATCTGATTGGCTGTCGAGACCCATGTATATTTTTCTGCCGGTTGTATCACTTACCCTTTCCATTTGTTTTCTGTATACAGGCTTATTTTTTTAAAGTAGGTAATTTCAGTTTCCTATAGTCAGATGGCTGAGAGATGAACTCCGCTTCCTATTGTTTACTGCACCACGCACATTCTTTGTGGCCCTGTTAAATAAATCCATTAATGTTCTAGCTAGGGTAATGATGTTTAGCGTGGCTGATCTCCCTCTATAGCAGCAACTTGCGGGCCGTGTACACAGCACAATTACTACAGAAGAGAAACTTGTTTGTTTAATCCCAGTTAAGCACGGCTGAGCACTCCTGAAAAACCAGTGCACACGCACATAAGCTGGAAAGAGACAGAGAAGGCCAGGATGAGCATGCCTAACTTGTTCTGCTAGAAAAGGAAAAAAAAAACCCATGCCTGAACATACAATAAAGTAATGCAGTTCAGTATTTATTAATAAATCATTAAATGCATTTTTTTTTAAAAATGCAGTTAGTTTAAGAACCTGAGTATCATCTTTTTGCAGTCTATATGAAACTATATTTACATGGAACATGCTGATAGGAGGAGAGAGCAGAGTGAGAAGAGTCTGTGGCGGCCTTTTTATAGCCCAGACATCTGAGATGGAGAGAGGACATCACTGGATTACTGAACTGTAAGTGGTGTCATGTAGCTGTCATCATCCTCCTCGCTTTCCTGTGTGATGGGTCTGTGTAATTCTCTGCAGATGATACACAGAAATATGAATTCGATGGCAGGTAAAATTTTCCTTTAATTTATGTCCATATACTTTGCTGTTTGTGCAGATTTATCTGCTACACATGAAACAAAGTGGCATTAAATAGGATGTCATTTTCATCTTATTGTCCAGGGGGACATTGATCAGAATTCTCATGTAATGGAATTGAAATCCAAATTTCAGTGAAATAAATAAACCTTGGGAAAAACGCTTCACCTGTTCTGCAGTTTGATTTCAGTTAAAACAAAAAATTGATCATTCTGAGATCTAAGGCCCGCACGTGACCTGATTTCCCCATCCATATATTGGAGGTGGATGGGGGATACCTTCCTGCTGTACTATCGTATCCTGACAATGCTGTTTCCTACAGCGCAGATTGAACGGATTTTAACTGACTGTTCAACCGCAGTGGCCATAATTTAATTACAATTTGGCAGGTCATTGCTTAACCAGAATCATTTCGATCTAAACTATATTGTCAGAAGTATTGGGACACCTGCCTTTACACTCTCATGAACTTTAATGGCATCCCAGTCTTACTCCATAGGGTTCAATATTGAGTTGGCCCACCCTTTGCAGCTATAACAGCTTCAACTCTTCTGGGAAGGCTGTCCACAAGGTTTAGGAGTGTGTCTATGGGAATGTTTGGCCATTCTTCCAGAAGGGCATTTGTGAGGTCAGGTACTGATGTTGGACGAGAAGGCCTGGCTCACAGTCTCCGCTCTAATCCATCCAAAAAGGTGTTCTATCGGGTTGCGGTCAGGACTCTCTGTAGGCCAGTCAAGTTCCTTGCCTCGTGCAATGATCCAAATCATTTGGTGGAGGGGGGATTATGGTGTGGGGTTGTTTTTCAGGGGTTTAGCTCGGCCCCTTCGTTCCAGTGAAGGGAACTCTTAAGGCGTCAGCATACCAAAACATTTTTGGACAATTTCATGCTCCCAACTTTGTGGGAACAGTTTGGGGATGGCCCCTTCCTGTTCCAACATGACTGCGCACCAGTGCACAAAGCAAGGTCCATAAAGACATGGATGAGCGATGGGGTGGAGGAACTTAACTTGCCTGCACAGAGTCCTGACCTCAACTCAATAGAACACCTTTGGGATGAATTAGAGCGGAGACTGCGAGCCAGGCCTTCTCGTCCAACATTAGTGCCTGACCTCACAAATGCGCTTCTGGAAAAATTGTCAAACATTCCCATAGACACACTCCTAAACCTTGTGGACAGCCTTCCCAGAAGAGTTGAAGCTGTTATAGCTGCAAAGGGTGGGCCAACTCAATATTGAACCCTACGGATGAAGACTGGGATGACATTAAAGTGTGTGTTCATGTGTGTGTAAAGGCAGGCGTCACAATACTTTTGGCAATATAGTGTATGTATGGCCAGCTTTAGTGGCTAGCACTGTGGCCTTGTATGACTAGGCTCGATATCCTACCAAGGACTTTGAGTTTGTATGTTCTCCTTATGTTTTGATATTTTATCAAGTTTTTATTTGCAGGTGCTCTGGCCTTATTCCATAATCCAAAAGCATACTGCTAGGTTAATTGACGTCTCCTAAAAGTTGTTCCTATCTTGTGTGTTTATGACTGCAGAGGGTATGTTATGTTAGTCCCACTGTGTAAAGAAGTCTGTATTCTGTACATTACTGTAGAATATGGTAGCGCCATAGAAATTGATATATAATTAGTTTGTAAACAAAAAAAAAAAAATTGATATATAATTACCTGTAAATAAATAAAATGATTGTTATCCTGAAATACTGGTGTTAAGCCCAGGTCCGCACTGACTGCGGGTTAGAAGTCGTCTGAGTTCAGCTGAACTCGCACAATTTCATACCCGCATGTCCGACTTCAGGGGCGATTTGATGGACATCTGCACGGGTTCCTGCACAGATGTCTATACAAATTGCCCCCCGAAAATCCCCAAAAGTAGTACAGGAACTACTTTTCAGAATCAGTGTGGCACCGCACCGTTTCGGACGGTGCCATTTCCGGCACTAGCTGCCACTTTGACATGTCAAATCACATGCCAAATCTGCCCAACTCAATTTAAAGTGAAAATGATCCCTTGTAGTGGGCTTACCACTGCAATGCACTGGTGAAATGCTGCAGGTGCTGGCCTGCGGAAGAGAAGGATCGGGTAACAGGAAGTGCTTTACTTGTTCCCCTAGACCAGGGGTCTCAAACAGGTGGCCGGCCCTCCAGCTGTTTCGTCCCATCATGCCTCTGCCTGTGGGAGTCATGCTTATAACTGTCAGTCTTGCAATGCCTCATGGGACTTGTAGTTTTGCAACAGCTGGAGGGCCACCAGTTTGAGACCCCTGGCCTAGACCTAAATAGTCATTTAACCCTTGCAATGCTGGGGCAGCCCACACTGCAATGGAGCATTTTTATTTTCTCTGGAGTTCAGCTTTAAGCTCTTGTGTGTACAGGCCCAGTAAAGAGCATAGCGGTGTTGGATTTGTATTGATTTACTGGGTGGATTTCGCCCTGGACAGGTATTCCCATGGAGGAAAGCTGGGAAAGAATAATATGACATTACAGTGTTTGCTTTGGATGAACAGATCGGTTTCCATGAATAAACCTATTAGTAGAAAAGCAGTTTAGATAGACTGACTTTTCTGTATTTTTAGTTGCATTATTTTGCTTTGTTGAAAAGGGATTGCCCCCCCCCCCCCCCCCAAAAAAAAATAAGCCTAAAGACAGCAAACTGGCTCTTTGTTTAAAAAGTTTGGAGACCTCTGCCTTAAAGCAAATATCCACAAATTATGTCCACCAACCTGACAATGGCCACGCACTGTACATGGCATGTTGGCTTTTAGTGCAATGTTCTAGGGTGCCAGCACTGGGATTAGTAAGGTAGTGTTGATGTTATTTCAGCCTTTCTCAACCAGGGTGCCTTGAAGTTTCTTCAGGGGTGACTTGGCAAAAGCCTAAAAATTGCCCAAAAATTGTATACAAGCCGGCATGTGGATGAAGACTGCCTTTTTAGTTATACGAAGACACGTGTTTTCATTGTGCACCATTACAACCTTCTAGCCACTGGCGTCCTAACAACCAATGGCCTGCATAGCGTCCTAACAACCAATGGCATCAGTTGATAAGGTGGATGCCAGTCACCTGCATAGCGTCCTTGTTTGACCCTCCCTTGCCCCTCTCTATCAGCACTGGGGTCACATTAGCTGAATGATGGAGGAAAAACGGAGGGAGAAGAGAAACATTGGAATACTAGTCAGAACCAGTTTGCAAAAGCATATTTGGTTTGGAAGAATAAATCGCCTGTAACGTTGGCTGTCCGCCTTGTGGATGTTGCTGCATTATGTAAAAATATTAGAATAGCTTTTTTACAATTTTACAATGTGGTGCCTCGAGACTGTCCATAGGGAAACTTTTAGTTTTTGGGTTTACATATAGCTTACCAAGGTTTCTACTATACTTGCAGTGTTCTGTATTGACTTTCATGTTCCCATAGCTCCACCCAAATTGGCCAATTGTTTTTTTTGGGAGAGTTGATACTTAAATGGTGCGTGTCTGCCTTTGCTGTTGGTCAAACCAAGGTCATTTATAAGTGCAGTTAAAGTATTGTCACTGTCTGTCTATTGTAGTGGAGAACATGTGTGAAGACCAATTCTCTGGCTAGGAGCTCTGCTGGTTCTGATTTGACCCCCGGGTACATCCTGACAATAACCCGAGGTCATCCTCTCATTGCCTGCTATTATGTGGATGAGCGCACTTGCTTGAGAAATGCATTCTCCTCCTTCTCCTCCTCCTCCTCCTCGTTAGTTTTTTTTTTTTTTTCTCTAAAACCTCAGTTTTTTTGTTTTTTTTTTGCATACCAAAAGATGACCAACGCTTCAATACAAAGTACTTTAGGAGGCATGTAAAATGCAATTATGTTCAGTACATGGTATAATATTGGTAGTATCTCTTGGTTTTCAGTGGCCTATGCGTTTATAAATAATGCTGAAATTTCAGCTCAATCGTTGTCTTTATTTTATGCCCTTTCTTCTTCTACATATGATAAACTGTCCTGCAAATACCAAGCCAAGATTGACGTGACGAGACCTGGAACTGACCGGTACTTGCTAGGTGTCCTCAGACTTGACATGTAAGTGACGGTCATGCGGTTATTCACTCCTTCTCAATGAGATCGGGAAGGATTTGTCCCATCCTGGACATCATCTTTTTGAATTGCTGCCGTCTGGCTGACATTTCAGAAATATTAGGATAAGGACAAATAGTCTCGGAAAACTTTTTTCCAAAAGCTATTAAAGTGTTACTAAACCCAGGACCCTGCATTCACTATATCCGGTCTCCCACAGTACACAGAACAAGGAAATGCTATTATTTTAGTAAATATAAACTGATCAATACTCTTTCTCATCGGCAGTGTGAAGCAGTCTTGTGACTTCTATCACTGGCTTCTTGGAGTAGTTTTAATTCTCCTCAGACTGTCCTTATGAGGCTGCAGGACCCCTGACCCTCTGTCTGGACAGTGCTGATTTGGCCCTGTGCTGGTCACATGCACTCTCCCAAGAAAAGAAAATCTCTCTAGCAAAACACCAAACTGAGCATGTGAAGCCTGACTCCAAAGGCTCTGTTCTATCAGGAGATGGATTGGGGGCAGTGGAAGAAGGGGAGGACCAGAGAAGACTGGATCAAACTGTCTTACACTATGCACAGGATTAACCCCTTAGGTTCCACAGGGAGTATAACAAACATGCTTTACTGCATATACAGACTGATTTTACTGTTGTGGGTTTAGTAACACTTTAAAGAGGAAGTAATTATATTCATCTCACCATTGCTAACCTGAGGTTGAGCCTGTGACCAAAGCGCTTCAGGTCTTCATCATGGAGATATTATTACTTACCCACTGGTGCCAGTGTCCATTACCACCATCTGTGGAACCATTGACAACCAGTTTGAACTGGCTCTGGCGGTCTAAGGACCTCTGACATCATCAAGACCTAATGAAGAAAAAAACATCCAAAAGACACTGGGATTATGATGTCTACATCTACGGCACTTTCGGCATCATACGGCACTTTTGAAGAGCTTCCCATTCATTTTAATGGACAGGGGCATTTTTTTAAGCGCTCCAAAGATGCTGCTTACAGGACTTTTTTTCCCCCACCTTGGGCGGCATGGGAGGCAGTTTTTAGGCGCTATTTCTAGCGCTAAAACGCCTGAAAACTGTCTCCGTGTGAACGGGGTCATACAGTAAAATTCTTTTGTGACAGAAATGCATTGCTAAAAATGTTACAATTGAAGAACTACATTAACATTGTAGGCATTTGAGATTTGCCTGCTATTTGTCGTTGGTGGATGTGCTGGGACTTGTAGTCCCTCGGTGGAGCCGATTGGCTGCCCATCTATGCCGGGTTCTGGGAAGGACTCAAGCCTTTGATCTATCAGACAACCTCTGAACTAGGTGGATGTTTGTGCCAGTTAGCTGTGTAGTCAGCACTGTTTACCCCGAGCTGTGTTTGGTCATTGCACGCTGATTTGCTCAGCCGGGGAGAGAATTGCTCCTCCTGCTGTGTCAGCCACATAGGGGAAGCAGCGGCAGCACAATCCGTGTTAGAAAGCTTCCACTAATGTCCTATAGACGTCCTGGAGTGTAAAGTCACAGAGCGGAGGTAAGATTACACACACATTGTCCTTTGAAAAAGGCGGAAGATTTATAAAGTCAGATATCTGCTGCTTTTTTCACATTAACTATAAGGACAGCTGTTTGTGGGATTCTTTATTTAGTACAACCCCTTGGTGTCTTTTCATTTATTAAAATAGAATACATTGTGGTATTATGTCAACCTTGTAAATGCAGCTCCGGAAGGTTTACCCCCCCTTCATGACCAGGCCATTTTTTGCGATACGGCACTGCGTTAATTTAACTGACAATTGCGCGGTCGTGCGACGCTGTAACCAAAAAAATTTGCCCCCCCCCCCAACAAATAAAGCTTTCTTTTGCTGGTATTTGATCACCTCTGCGGTTTTTATTTTTTGTGCTATAAACAAAGAGAGGCTGACAATTCTGATTAAAAAAGCACCTATATTTTTTACTTTCTGCTATAAAACATACCCAATAAAAAAAATGTTAAAAATCTAATTTAGGCCAGTATGTATTCTGCTGCATAGTTTTGGTAAAAAAAAATTCCAATGAGCATACGTTGATTGGTTTGCACAAAAGTTATAGCATCTACAAACTATGGGATAGTTTTTTATGGAATTTAAATTTTTATATATTTTATTAGTGGTGGTGATCTGCGATGTTAGCGGGACTGCGACATTGCGGCGGACAAATCAGACACTAAGTGACACTTTTTGGGGACCAGTGACACCAATACAGTGATCAGTATTAAAAAAAATGCACTGTACTAAAGACACTGGCAGGGAAGGGGTTAACAGGGGCGATCAAAGGGTTAAGTGTGCTCCTAGAGGGTGCTTTCTAACTGGGGGGGGGGGGTTTGGCTGTGAGAAGACCGAGATTCCGTGTTCCTGCTTAGCAGAAACACAAGATCTCTGTTTCCCCTACTAGCAGACTTGTTTACATGCCTTGCCTTGTTTACATAGGCAGACCGCCGTTTTGCCTCTCTCGACAGGTCCCGGCGGACATCGGGCACTCCCGCTGTAACCAATCACAATGGGAGGGGGTCGCCCTGCTGCAGTAAATCTGCACGGGGCAGTCGTGAACCGGTTAAAGAAGCCTGTACCTGCTAGGGCACATTCACATTAGCCATACACGAATACACTCTGTTTATGGTACAGGTTGTAGTCCCCTCTACCAGCGGTGTGGGGTGGTTTAGTTCGCTTTTTCCTTTTAACATTTCTTTGTGACACCACCAGCTACCATAAGAAACAAAATGAACATAAAGATCATATTAATTATTCACACACTCCAAATTGAAAGTGTTCCTAAACCCAGGACCCTGCATTCACTGTATCTGGTCTCCCACAGTACACAGAACATGGAAATGCAAATATTTTAGTAAATATAAACTGCTAAATACTTTTTCTCATCAGCAGTATATAGCAGTCTTGTGACTTTTATCAGTGACTGGTTAAAGTTTGTAGGAGTTTTATTCTCCTCTGACTGTCCTATGAGGCTGCAAGACCTCTGACCCTCTGTCTGTACGGTGCTGATTGGCCCTGTGCTGATCACATGCACCCTCCCAAGAAAAAAAAAAATTCTCTATCAATACACACCAAACTGAGCATGTGCAGAGTGCCCCCTAGGGCTCTTTACTATCAGGAGATATATTGAGGACTGTGGAAGAAGGGGAGGATCATAGAAGACAGGATCAAACAGCCTTTTTACACAATGCGGCAGTTCAGTCTGGCAGGGGCTTCTGGCTGAACAGAAGTGCATGAAAATGGCTTCTAAGGCTGGCCAAACATTATACAATTTTCTTGTAAAATTTTCCTTTTAATTTACCAAAACCATATAATATGAGATCTGACTTTATCATTTCAATTTGTATGCAGTCAGGCAGCCCTTGCACTACACAGCTGAAGGTTAATCTAAAGGAAATTCAATAAGAAAATTGTATAATGTATGGCCAGCTTTAGATGTTGGTGACCTCCATTGTAAAGGTATTGTGGAAGTTTAGTAACTGAATACTAGGGGAAGAAAGGCAGCCATATTAAGCAGAGTAGCCTGAAAATTAGTGTTACACAACACAGTTTAATGAAAGGAAGTAAGCATCATTATATGGGAAACATTGGGAGTTGTCCTTGTAGGGGAGATTCTGCATAGCTATGAAGCGTGGTCCTCGGGGGGGGGGGAAATGTACAGTAGCTCTGACAGGTGATTGTATTGTCGGCCATCTGCCCTTCTCATTCTCCCCCTGCTGCAGTGCTGGTGATGAGAGGAAGAGGGCGCTGTTACTGGCTATAGAGACAACAGCCCTATAGCTGCACTTTAAAGAGCTTTTTGCAACTTAAAGCAGCGCTCCACCCAAAAGGGGAAGCTCCGCGTGTTTGCCTGCTACCCCCCGCGGCCACATTTGGCACCTTTCGGGGGATAGGGGCTAGCTCCCACTTCCGGCTGACTTTGCTGGGGTGAACTCCGCCGGAAGTACAGCCCTTCCCCCGCTGCCAGACCATTCACAAAGTGCAGTGCGCTTCGCAAGGCTTCACTGCCGGTTTCCCATAGCCAAGATGGCGGCGGCAGCACTTGAGAGCCGATCGGAAAAATCAGCTCAGATGAAGACACCGCTGGATCCCTGGACAGGTAAGTGCCCCAATGTTAAAAGTCAGCCGGTACAGTATTTGTTACTGCTGACTTTTATTTTTTTTCTAAAGGAACCTGGATCTCCACCTTAAAGTGCTTCTTCACCCTAGAAACAAAACATTTAGCCTTCGTTCACACTGAACATGGCTTTGACATTCTGCGAGTTTCACCTGAACTTGTGCAATTTCAAAGCCGCATTTCGGTCCGACTTTGGGGGCAACTTGAAAGACATCTGTGTGGGCTCCTGCAAAACGATCTACCAAAGGGTGCAGGGGTGCTTAGAGTGGTCAGCTTTTATTTATTTCAGATGTCGTTGTTGTTCAGGAATTCAGGAGCTGGAAGTGGGGATTCTTCCATCCGCGTGGTTTTCATGTAGATGGGGCAATCGGGTATTTTCTCTCGTTTAGCTTGGGGCGGTATGAGAGAATCTATATGTGTATGGCCAGCCTAAGCAAACTCCTATCATGTGTAAAAAAAGATTCTGTAAGCACGAGTTGCCAACAATTCTTGGAGCGCCATCTTGTGGCAGGCTTCTGTTGTATGGCCTACAAATCAGTGGAAACTCACCACAAAAATGTTTAGAAACAATTCCCTCTAGAAATATGTTTATTTTTTAATTTTTTTTTTTTGGAATACATTTATTATACTGTAGATGTTTATACTATAATTTTGATATGTCCTTTGATGCATTGTCTGTATCTCCTGCAAGTGGAGTCTGGTTGTTCTGCAGGAAGTGTTTGGCCTTGAAATTTTAAGAGTTAGTTCCTGTTTTTTAGTTTTAGTTTTTTTTATATATTTTTCTTTTTTTTTATCAAGTATGATATATGACCAGATTGGATCCTCATGTGTGTTTATGGGTTTGCTATCTTATCTCCGTACAGCTGCTTTAAGTCATAGGCACCAGATAGCCTCATATATCATTTAAGACTTCTCTATTATCATAATTTAAACTGTTTGGAGTAGGAAGGCCGCTCCGTTCCTCCATGACGTGGTGTAACTGGACTTTTTGTCGTCGTTGTAATTGACTTTTCCTTCAATGTTATTTTGTTGATTTTGGCATTGAAAGTGTTTTTATTCTGGCATTTTTCACAATAATGTTCTCCCTCCTTCCCTTTGTTTCCTGTTTAATAAAGCCAGGGCATGGAAATAGAAGAGGGGGCAGATGCTGTAACTAGAAGAATAAAGTGTATACATTCCTATTACTGTGTTTTACAGTTAGATTGAGGAATGCAGGTCTATCGGTGCCTGCTGTCTGTTTAGCCACCTGTCACCCAGCATTAAAAAATGTGGTATTTAAAGCAATTCGCCACAATTGGAAAAAGCTCTGCAGAGACCACCCCTCCCCCAAAGCAATGGTCTCCAAACTATGGCCTAGGGGCTGGGTGCAGCCCTTTGCTTGCTTTTACCGGGCCCTTGGGGCACTTTTTCTGCCGCTGACACCAACAAAGGGGCATAATTCCTGTTACTAACATCAACAAATGGGCCCTATTCCTCCCACTGACACCAATGATGGGGCCCTATTCCTACCACTGACACCAAGGATGGGGCCCTATTCCTCCCACTGACACCAAGGATGGGGCCCTATTCCTCCCACTGACACCAAGGATGGGGCCCTATTCCTCCCACTGACACCAAGGATGGGGCCCTATTCCTCCCACTGACACCAAGGATGGGGCCCTATTCCTCCCACTGACACCAAGGATGGGGCCCTATTCCTCCCACTGACACCAAGGATGGGGCCCTATTCCTCCCACTGACACCAAGGATGGGGCCCTATTCCTCCCACTGACACCAAGGATGGGGCCCTATTCCTCCCACTGACACCAAGGATGGGGCCCTATTCCTCCCACTGACACCAAGGACGGGGCCCTATTCCTCCCACTGACACCAAGGATGGGGCCCTATTCCTCCCACTGACACCAAGGATGGGGCCCTATTCCTCCCACTGACACCAAGGATGGGGCCCTATTCCTCCCACTGACACCAAGGATGGGGCCCTATTCCTCCCACTGACACCAAGGATGGGGCCCTATTCCTCCCACTGACACCAAGGATGGGGCCCTATTCCTCCCACTGACACCAAGGATGGGGCCCTATTCCTCCCACTGACACCAAGGATGGGGCCCTATTCCTCCCACTGACACCAAGGATGGGGCCCTATTCCTCCCAGTGACACCAAGGATGGGGCCCTTTTCCTCCCACTGACACCAAGGATGGGGCCCTTTTCCTCCCACTGACACCAAGGATGGGGCCCTATTCCTCCCACTGACACCAAGGATGGGGCCCTATTGATCTTTTATTAAAAAGAATCAAGCAACCAATTTTATACAAAAGTAAAAAACAAAACCAAAGTACAAAACTTCAACATAAATCCAAGGAATACACATCCATGTTCAGAATATATACATAATCCACTACCAAAACTATTTACATAAAGCAGCAGAGAGGGCCTAAGAGGCACAACCCATCACCTATGTACGCAGCCATTTATCAAAAAATAAATCCAAATAATAATAATCTAGGGTGATAAGAGACAGACAGCCACACCCGGGAAAGAGACTCCTGGCAGTCAGGGAGGCTTGAAACCCCTCCACGCCTTCAACCAAGCCCCCTGACTCCGCTTGTCTCTCTCAAGCACCCGAATCTTCTCCACCTCATGCAGAATGTCATACACCACCACCTGAACAGGAAGGATTTTACGCCGAATGCAGACCTGACACCGTGCGTTCCAAGTGAAATAACGGACTACTAGGCTAACTAGAAAAAGTGTATCTAAACAAAAAAGCCCACCAGTATTGAATGCTCCATACACCCACTCAGCATAACCCAGCCTGGAGAGGAAAGGGACACCGAGGCCCGCCCCACCTGTTTGTACACTTCTATGTTAAAGGGGCAATGAAGCAGAAAATGGTCCATAGTCTCCTCCTCACCTGCACACTCCTCCCGAGGACAGCTACGATCCACCCCACTGCGGAATTTCAAATTGCCCCTAACATAGAGCCTCCCATGGAAGCACAACCAGGCCAGATCCCTAAATTTAGGGGGTACTCTGTCCAAATTAATAAGTCTTAACCCTGCCCTCAAAACTGGGCCTGGGCAATCCCTTAAGGCCAGTGGGTCATGAAAGACTTCGCTCAAGACTCGACTCATAAGGACTTTCCTCGGAACCAATCTGAGATCTTCAGCCGACAATCGCCACTGCCGTAGTAACTTCAGGCACGGAGCGACATAGGCTGGTAGCTGACCACGATGACCCCTGAGATTCTTCACTTGGCCACCCTCTTCCCAAAGTCGCAGAAAAGGCCTAAACCAAGATCTAAAGATGCCTACCCATCCAGGAGGTTCCACTGCAAGCATATTACCAATGTTAAACTTGAGAAAAAGCAGTGAAAAGAAAAGAACTGGGTTGACCATACCTAAGGCACCCTCCCTTCTGGATAGATAGGTGACATTCCTCTTGATGGGGTTCAGTCTGTTCCCCCACAACATCTGGAAGAACACACTACTGACCCTAGCATAGAGAGACACTGGCAAGATGCAGACAAAGCTAACATACAAGAAGATCGGAATCAGGTAAGTCTTAATCAGATCAACCCTTTCCCTCATAGATAACTTCCATCTCTTCCAGCTGACCACCTTAGTATTGGCAATTTCCAGTCTGCCTTCCCAGTTTTTGAGGCCATAATCACCAGGTCCAAATTCAATGCCTAGAATCTTAATTCTTTCCTGGGGCACTGGAAAGGTGTCCGGGAGATCAAAACCCTCACCTTCCTTTCCCATCCAGAAAACTTCACTCTTTTCCTGATTGATCTTGGAGCCTGATGCTTCAGAATACCGTGATGTCAGAGAGACCACCTCCTCTGCTTCATCTGCCCCAGTGACAATCACGGACACATCGTCCGCATAGGCAACAACCCTCAAAGGTGGCTCACCTGGGAGCCCCACTGGCACCCCACACAACATGCCGCTCTCTAGCCTCCTGATGAAGGGGTCGATTGCAAACACATAGAGCAAGGGACTCAGGGGACAACCCTGGCGCACCCCGGAGCCAACCTCAAAGGACTGCCCAACCCAACCATTAACAAGAGGAAAGCTTTCTGCCCCCTTATACAAGATTTTTAACCAATTGACAAAACCACCCGGCAGACCGTACTTACTAAGGAGCAACCACAGGTACTCGTGGTTAACACGATCAAAAGCTTTTGCCTGATCCAATGTCAGCAAATACTTTCCCCAGCCTGCAGCCCTGCATCGCTCCAAGGCCTCCCGGACAGCTAAAACTGCTGTGAAGGTGCACCTACCCTGGACCGAACAGTGCTGATGGCGAGAAAGCAAAGACTCTGCTACTGACGATAGGCGCCAGAAAATGATCTTTGCCAGTATCTTTCTATCGACATTAAGAAGGCTGATGGGGCGCCAATTCTCAATCATCGAAGGATCTTTACCCTTTGAAAGAAGAATCACAGCTGAGTGCCTCATGGAAGGGGGAAGTACCCCCTCTGCAAGGCAACTGTTAAAAACCTCTACCAAATGTGGGGCCAGAATAGGCTTAAAAGCTTTGTAAAACTCAGCTGTCAAGCCATCCGGTCCAGGTGACTTTTTGATGGCAAGCTGTTCAATTGCCCTTATCACCTCTTCAACTGTGATCTCCTCTGTCAAATTCATCAATGGGACATCTTCATCATTTAGACCTGGAGTAGAGTCCAAAAAGCTTTCCATCTTGTCACGGTCAAGCTCTTTCCTCCCAAGAAGGTCAGCATAAAAGGACCTCACGACCTCCAGAATCCCTGACCTGGACTTTGTCAAGGAACCTGTACTGTCCTTAAGGCCAACGACCGTTTTAACAGCTACACCTTGTTTGCAGTTCTGGTAAGGGTCAGGCGAGTGGTACTTCCCATAGTCCCTCTCCAGAACCAAAGAGGCATGCTGGTCATATTGACACTTCCTGAGAAGGAGTTTCACTTCGGAGATTGCCCCAGGATCTCCTCCTCTCGAGACAAGAATATCCAGCTTCCTCCGTAAACGTTGGTAGGTCATGTATTTATTAAACTGCTTTCTATTGGCTAGGCCCCTGAAGAATCCAGCAATCCTCTTTTTGGTCAGCTCCCACCACTCAGCCTTGCTGCTACAAAAGTCCAGGATGGTCACCTGTGCCTGAAAGAATTCCTCAAAGGATTGTCTAACATGTTCTTCCTTGAGTAGAGTCGAATTCAATCTCCAGATGCCCTTACCCCTCTGAGGGGCGTCTGAAGCATTCAGGACTACAGATAGCATACAGTGATCAGAGAACTCCACTGCCTGCACCACTGGGGGTGAGAAAGCAGAGGTCTCCTTCAAAAAAAACCTATCTATTCTACTCTGACTATTACCTCGATGAAAGGTGAACCCAGTGTCATCCGGGAGGTGCTTAATGTGCACATCCACAAGACCAGCATCCCTAACCATACTATTTAAAAAAACGCTATCATATCCCAGCCTGTCCTTGAAGTCCTTCCTGTCCTTGGGCCTAGTTACTGTATTAAAGTCACCTCCAAAGACCACTTGCCGGGATGTAAAAAGAAATGGCTTGATCCTTGTAAAAAGGCATTTCCTGTCCCACTTTGTGTGCGGCCCATAAACATTAATTAGGCGCAGGTCCTGCCCTCCCACAAGGACGTCTAAGACCATACATCTCCCAATCTCCACCTCAATAACCCGCCGGACAGTTACCATGCCGGTTTTAAACACCGCCACACCGCCGTAAGGCTCGGCCGCAAGAGACCAGTAAGATGGACCATACCTCCACTCTCTCTTGGCCATATGAATATCTGCCAAGGAGGTGAGCCCAGTCTCTTGCAAAAATAAAATTTCAGCATCTAATTGGCTGAACAAAAAGAAGGCCATAGAACGAGCTCTTACTGACTTAATGCTGGCGACATTTATTGTCACCACTTTTAACGGAGGGGGAACCGCCATTTGGGTTATTGGGTGGATTGCTTCTTAGCTCCCCTCTGCTGCTCATCACCAGAAGCCTCTCTCTTTCTTGAGGCCGCCTCAAACTCCATCTCAGAATCAGAACTTCGCTCCGAAGAAGCTCCAGACGAAGAAATTTCCCAATTAGAGGACCTATAACGGTTGGAGACAGGCACTGGAGCCTGTTCCGTCCTCACCACCTGCTTCTTCCGCTTCCCAACCTTCCTTCTCTCCTCCAGGTACTGCAGGTCAGCTTCAGAGATGCCGTCATCTCTTACTTTTTTCTGTGAAGTCTTTACAGAAGACTTCTTTATAGAGGAAGAAGCAACCTTTTTAGTACCCGCTACCACTCCTGGTGGGGGGGGGGTGCTCCCTTTGAATCAGACTTAGGAGGGGTAGACTCCTGGGGGGTAACTGACTCGGGGGGCACAGACTTGGAAGGTTCTGACACAAGAGGAGGGGATACAGTAGGCTGGGGGGACACAGAGACAGATACAGAAGGAATACTTACAGTCACAGGAGGGGTGGCCACAGGAACTGGAGAGGGATCCTGAGCAGGACCAGGGGAGTCGGTCACCGCAGAGGAGGATGGTACACCAGGGGCATCACCCTCCATCCCGTCCAGCCTTGACATGTCATCAATTACCTCCTTCTCCATATTGTGCCAGGCTTCAGGACATCTGCTATAGGGGTGGCCAAGGCGCAGGCACAGGTTGCACCTGATCATCTCGGTGCAGTCCTTGGCCATATGACCCTGACCCCGACACACTGAACATATCAAGGCTGAACAGGAAGAGCTCAAATGCCCCTTTTCTCCACAGCGGTGACACAGCTTCGGCTGACCAGGGTAGAAAATAGTCATCCTATCCCTCCCTATAAAAGCTGAGGAGGGCAGGTGACGGACAACATTCCCATCCCTGGCCAACCTGACTGTAACCGACCAACCCCCAGTCCAGATGTTACGCTCATCAAGTATTTTATCGGGCTTAGTCAATACCTCACCATAATTCTTTAACCAGACCTCTAGATCTCGAGCAGGAACACTCTCATTAGTGAGAATAATTGTGATTTTTTTCACTGTAGACCTTTGTGAAACTGCAACTGGGGTCAGACCTTCCCATTCGGGTCTTGACCTGCACCGAGCCTCATATCGCTCCCAGAACAGGTCAAGACCCTCTGGCCTGGTGAAACTAATAGTATATTCCCGGCTCCCAGCAACATGTATTAGGGCATACAGATCATTTGCCCCAAAACCCATCTCCAAAATCATGTCCACCACTGCACGCCGTGCTGGAGGGGTTGCACCACCTTCCCATTTAAGAATCACTACATTTCTTCTTGGACCCCCAGCAGAAGCCAGAGACCCAAGACCAGATCCCAGGGTGCTCAAGGTGGTAGGTCGCAGGGGGAAAACCCTCTTGGAGGCGGAGCTACCAGGAGCAGAGCGTACCACCTGAGCAAATGTAGGCTTATCAGGGCCAAGGCCCCACACTGATGTTACATTAGTCTGTACATTACAATTATTATTATCTGCTGGAACGGAGTTGGTAGGACTGTCCATCACACTTGTACTGGGATGATTTTTATCAGTCACACAAACATTCCCATTCCCATTCCCATCAGGAATAATCACAGTTTCTGCTGCAATACCAGCTGTCTCCTGAAGCTGTGCTGTAGAGTCCTCAGCAGCTGTGGGGCAAACAGCTTTAGATTCAGCTAAAGGGGGGTTAATTGGCTCTGCTGAACGTTGCAGTTCATCTGCAGGAATGTCATTTTTTAAATGCAAACTTTGCTGTACTGCAGCATCAGCAGGCACAGCATTGCTACAAATGGGATTAGCAGCCTGATTGTCACTGGGCACATTGTCTGTATCAGTCACAGTGTTCACAAAAACAGTTTTATGCACCACATGGGGCTTGACAGGCTTTACCTTGTCAGGCATGTTATCAGTAATGTCCTCCTCATGGAACACCAACTGATCCTCCCGCATAGGAGACTCCATTGCCTGGATGGCCCTGAGCATGCCTCCTGAGTCCTGGGAAGGCATGGGGCTGCTTACCTCTACCTGAGGGGGCAGGGGGTCAGAACTGGGGGTCTCCTCCTCCACCTCCATTTTTGTCATCCTGGCAAACCTTCTGTCATTGCAGAATTTTTCCTTAAATGGCCCATCTCTTCCTTCCATGATGGACACAATGGTCTCCTGGTGTTCCACCCGGACCTTGGCCAGTTGGATCTCCGGATCCATGGACCCACGTTTCTGGCTGTGCAAGCCCTCACGCTGCCTTCTCAAGCGCTTCAGCTCCGCTCTGAGCTTATAGAGCTTGTCTCTTTCCCTATTCAGGGCTTTAATCCCGGCCACCACTCGCTCCTGAATTGCCTCTGAGCCTTCATCCTTACCAGGGACAGAGAGATCACAAGCCATGGTTTGTACAGAGGAAGGCATGTCACCTGATGGCCCAGGAGATGGCTGGGAGCTTCCAGCAGGAGAGGCCCTGCTGGCCTCCATGGCTTCCCCAGAAAGGGGCCAGGAGAGCTGGGATAGATTTCCTCACCAGTCCCCTCTCACACGGATCAGCAGCAGCTCCAGACAGACAGCCTCCTCCTGACACACCTGTGCTCCAATGATGGGTGGGGCACTATTCCTTCCACTGACACCAAGGATGGGGCCCTATTCCTCCCACTGACACCAAGGACGGGGCCCTATTCCTCCCACTGACACCAAGGACGGGGCCCTATTCCTCCCACTGACACCAAGGACGGGGCCCTATTCCTCCCACTGACACCAAGGACGGGGCCCTATTCCTCCCACTGACACCAAGGACGGGGCCCTATTCCTCCCACTGACACCAAGGACGGGGCCCTATTCCTCCCACTGACACCAAGGACGGGGCCCTATTCCTCCCACTGACACCAAGGACGGGGCCCTATTCCTCCCACTGACACCAAGGACGGGGCCCTATTCCTCCCACTGACACCAAGGACGGGGCCCTATTCCTCCCACTGACACCAAGGACGGGGCCCTATTCCTCCCACTGACACCAAGGACGGGGCCCTATTCCTCCCACTGACACCAAGGACGGGGCCCTATTCCTCCCACTGACACCAAGGACGGGGCCCTATTCCTCCCACTGACACCAAGGACGGGGCCCTATTCCTCCCACTGACACCAAGGACGGGGCCCTATTCCTCCCACTGACACCAAGGACGGGGCCCTATTCCTCCCACTGACACCAAGGACGGGGCCCTATTCCTCCCACTGACACCAAGGACGGGGCCCTATTCCTCCCACTGACACCAAGGACGGGGCCCTATTCCTCCCACTGACACCAAGGACGGGGCCCTATTCCTCCCACTGACACCAAGGACGGGGCCCTATTCCTCCCACTGACACCAAGGACGGGGCCCTATTCCTCCCACTGACACCAAGGACGGGGCCCTATTCCTCCCACTGACACCAAGGACGGGGCCCTATTCCTCCCACTGACACCAAGGACGGGGCCCTATTCCTCCCACTGACACCAAGGACGGGGCCCTATTCCTCCCACTGACACCAAGGACGGGGCCCTATTCCTCCCACTGACACCAAGGACGGGGCCCTATTCCTCCCACTGACACCAAGGACGGGGCCCTATTCCTCCCACTGCATTTAAATAAATGCATGATCAATCCACATAAGGGGTCACAGAGGTCTCAAAGCCCACCTACTTCCAGTAAACACAATGACGGCACCTGGCTCCGAACTACACGTTGCGTCACTTATCACGTGACTTTCTCAGGCTTGATGAACTTGTTCATGAAAACAAGTGTAGTGGTGTAGTTGCCACTAGTCGCAGACAATCCACCAATTCACCTTGCTGCCAGACTCCATACATCACTTGCAGAGACAATGTACAGTCTTTTGCTGGTTTTTGTTTTGGTTGGGGTAAAGGATATATGGGATGCCCATAGGATGTTTCAATTGCCATCATATTTTAGAGATTATACACACTAGCACCAATTTAGAGCCAGAAGGTATGATGTGCATTTTTAACTGTTATGTTTCTCCTCCTGAATCTCCATGCAGACTGTTGCTCCTTCTCTGCTCTACTCCCGCAGACCATTTGCTTCCAGGGATTCCCCATTAAATACCGTGTAGAGAGTGAGGCCATCACTTCTGACCGTGTAGAAATGCTGTTCCCAGAAACTTCTTTCCTCCTGCACAAAGCTTCTCCTCTGGTTCCCCTCCTGCACAAACTTATCCTGAACTGAAGTAATGCCACATCTTCTTCTTTGGGCAAGAAGGACCCACTCTGAATGAGTCCTTAAGCAGGCTCTGGTTGCTCGCTGCTACTAGGCCTGAGGCCTGCAGTATCTCTCCCAGGAGGCCTAGTAGTTTAAAAGCTTTCTCATGGATGGTGGACTACTGTTCCTAGCCAGCCCAACTTGCAAATCCTGTGCCCTCAGACCTCATCAATTTGACACTGATCCCCACAGTCTCTCCTCTGATCCAGGACTCCCCATCATTTACCGTGTAATTGATGAAGACTTTGCTAATGACCGTGTAGAAGCAAAGTTCCCTCACAGACTTCCTGGCACATCCAGCCCTCCACTGTGGTAACACTTCACTGCCCCGAGTCCTTGATGAGGAACTTGACCGGACCATACATTCCAACAGCTTCACCTGCCCTTCTGCTCCAGGAGTTCTTTATCACTGATTGTGTGATGACAAAGACAATGCCAATGAGCGTGTAGAGGAAAAGTTCCTGCACAGTTCTCCCTGGGTCTCCTCCTGCGATCGGTACCCCCCCCAGATGGGGGTGCCCTCCTGCTGCTGCCTAGTATTCCATTCCTCACTTCACTCAGCCGACATCTCCCCCCAGTGGCATGTTACCTCAGCTTATATAGGAGGCCCGCCCCCTGCCAATACCAATTGGGGATTGGTCAGGGCTCCCACATGAGCTGTCTGCCACTCCAGTTCTAAGCCCTGCCCCTCTTCCAGAACATTCTCCCTGGAAGCAGGGGAGGCGCCTCAGAACTAGAGCACAGGTGGTCACACCCACTGCTACTCTGACCACTCCCAGCCCCCAGATCAAAACAGACAGGCCTTGCTTGCAGCATAGGCCTGCCTAAATTTGCCTGTGCTGACAGTTCCTAGTAAAAACCTATTACTAGCACCTACCCAATTGGTAGAGGGTGCTACACAAGTACACAGAAAAACAAATAACTGTAGTTCTAGTTTCTTTGTGAAGGAACTACCTGACTGGTTGTCATGAGGGGCACCACTATTCATTTCTAAAGTTCTTTATTCTATATAGGAGTCCCCAGGACTAAATTTGCAGGTAACTGTTGTGACATCTGTCTAATTGGATGGAATGAGGTTTCCTGTGACTAGAGCAAAAATAAGTATATAAACCGTGCAAGCTTAGATTAGAGGGTAATGTACTGTGTAAAACTATCAGACTAAAGCTAATCAACGGTAATGTGCACAGTATGACTGAGAAGAGTCAATCCATTAGGAGAATTTGATGTGTGCTCTTTCACTCGGCATATTAGACAGTCAGTGCTTTTTACAGCTTCCTAATGCACAAAGCAGGGAAACCGATTTTACACATGAAAACTTTACTGTAATATAAACGTTTTACTTGGGCTACTTTCACACTGCTTCATTGCAAAAACGTGGTAAAACCACACATGCGTTTTTGCTGCGTTTTGCTGCGTTTCCGCAACTGTATAGTTCCATAGAATTCGATGGTCATGCGTTTTTCTTCCGCTTTTTTTTTTTTTTTACACACACAAATGGAATTAAAACTGATCAGTGTGAATGCAGCCTTATAAAGCGAGCAAAACGCGTAGGAGGTTCTCTTGCACGGACTTGTGGCTGCAGCTTTGTGTAATAAACGAATCAACTGGTGATGTCATTGGTATGTGGCTGGTTTATTTCTTCCATTCACTAGTAGTCTTGCAATTTTAGTTCACGAAAAGGTATGTAGTGTCAGTTAGGAACTGATTGCATTTCTGGCAGATCAGCAGGTATTTTTCTGTCCTTTCAGAGTCTTTAAATGGATAAAAACACGGGGAAATTTATTTCAGAGATGTACTGCAATTTTTATTTTTATTTTTTTTATTGATTTTGCCCTGATTTATGCGTTAAAAGGACTTTGCCATGAGAGATTATGGAGGCTGTCATTGATGAACTTTCCTTTTGAGAATGCTAGCTCCCTGGCTGTCATAATGATGCTTTGGCTTCAGTACTATCTGGGCCCATGCTCAGAACAGATCTAAAGATGAGCAATGCTGACATTTTTCTGACATACATTTTGCAGCATGATTGGTCCAGGTCTGTTACTTAAAGTGGTTGTTAACCCTTCCATATACCCAGTGAAGAGACTGGCCTCAGGTGACACATGGAGATTAAACAAAATCCTCCTTAAGTTGTACCTGTATATCTGCAGTGTTCTCTTCTCTACGTCTGTTCAAAGTGCTGAATTTATAAGCTTGACTGACAGTTCAAAAAAAAAGGGGGGGGATGCAGAACTGAAATTACACAATGGACCCCCCCCCCCCTCCCCATTTCACACAGCACACAAACAGAGCTGAGGCTGTCAATCAACTGGAGATCGCTTCCCTTTCACCATTTTTCTCTTGGTGTCAGGAAAACTTGTCAGAAGTGACTTATGGGGATAGCAGAGGAAGGAAGCAACAGACAGGAATTATATTTGGTGCTCTGGATTGAGACAAGTGCACACTGTAGAGGGATATGCTTTGTTGATATTTCATGTCTGAGGTTTAAAACCACTTTAAGTTATGCAACTCGCATTTTTCAAACAAAGTTAGTAATGGCAGCCGCCATATTTTTTTTTAAGACAATCACTTTGAGGTCTTGGTCGTTAAAGTGAAACTCAGTCAAATCATTTTTTTTTCTAATACATTGGGAGAATAATGAAAGAGCTACTAAATGACCCATGGACTTGTCTATTCCACGATGCCAAAAATACAAAAGTATTATAGGAGAACTATGATCCCATATGTACTAAATGCAGAAAAAGGATTAACACCAAAAAAGGGTTAGATCCAGTAATACCAAATATAAAAGAATGGTTTGAAAGAATAGACTATGGTATATTTTTTTAAATGTAATACCTTAGTAGTAGAGAGGAGGGACAAATAGAAAGATTCAACACTATATGGGGAAAATGGTCAGAATTTAAGAAACTTAAGAAATCTATAGATAAAATGTTACATAGTTACGTAGTTTGTAAGGTTGAATAAAGACACCAGTCCATCCAGTTCAACCTGAGTGAGTATCTACAATTGTCCCTGACCCTGTACATCCCACAATCACATCAGTCCCTACCCTCAATCCAAGGTCCCCATTCATATACTAGGGCCAATTTTGGACAGAAGCCAATTAACCTACCAGCATGTCTTTGGAGTGTGGGAGGAAACCGGAGTTCCCGGAGGAAACCCACGTGGGCACAGGGAGAACATGCAAACTCCAGGCAGGTAGTGTCGTGGTTGGGATTTTTACTGCTAGGTGAGAGTGCTACCCACTACACCACTGTGCCGCCCATTGGAGTAGTAGAGGAGCTGAGAAACCATGGAAAAGGTTGGGAGGATGAAATTCGACTAGGGGGTAAGGAGGAGGGTGAAAAAATAAATAAAAATGAGTTCTGTTACATTGTTATGGCTGCGATTGAGAAGATGACCCTTTGCTTCCTGTCCCAATGACAGCTGTCACTGGTATAGGAGGTAAGGGCGGATACTTGTCAGTAACTACTTTGGGGAAAGTTGGGCCTTAAGGGTATATCCAATACACGGGGGGGGGGGGGGGGGGGGGGGGACACTGATGCCAGTAAGGACCTTGCAGAGGATCTAACCTTTGAAAGGCTCTTCAGTGATCAATAAGATCTTTAAAACCCTGGTTGGTAGACTTTTTGACTTTTAAGTACTTGGGTTACGTTATGACGCCTCAGGTCAACTTTTTATTTACAATATCATGGCTAGAAGGGGATGGAGAACAGAGCAGACCATGTGAACATAGGCTGACTTTAATCTGGATATGTAAACACTTTCTGTAACGTTTCTGTACATATTAGTGTCTTACAACTTCTGCAAAGTGAAATTCCTCCTGCTAAGACGGGAAGATTGATGAGAGGGACAGAAGTAAACTATTTAGGTTACACAAAGCACTAAGCTGAGGGTCTCTCTGCCACCTCTCCAGTCATTTCTGGTATGTTTAACGAGCAGAGCCAGGTGTCACCTTCTGGAGCCGAGCAACTGCAAATATTACCAGCAAGTGGGGGCAATTACATGCCTGTTCTGTGCTCATAAACATGGACAGAGGAGAACCATACCAGCCAGGAGCCAAGGCAAGGCCCCCCCCCCCGCTGCGTTGAAATCTCGGAATTGGCAGATTCCAAAATTTACTACATAAAAATTCTTCTCATTTTTAGAACAGTGTTGGCCGTATAGACATTTGCTTTGCTCATAGCACAGGAAAGATTTCTTTCGATGTTGTACTTTTACTTAAACAAAGTGGTCCTTGGCCACTTATTTCCCCTCAGGCTGAACTTGGAGGACTTTTTCAAAATTACCTGTGCAGTGAGGTTCCCCCATTAATTCCCTTTTCTTGTCTGGGGAGCCATTAAAAACTTCTGACAAGTTTTGCTTTATCCCTTTTTTTTTTTTTTTTTGGACTAGGAAACCATGAAAAAAGTTTTGCTTTAACCCTCTGTACACCGGCAGCCAAGCTTCCTTCTCCCTTTTGATGATCCCAGAGTCCTCACTTACATAGGACTGCTGGTCCTGCATTGTATGTGATGATGTCAGACTGTGATCAACGGGGTGTCGAAGGGAAGCAGCTTCGGATGATTGGTCTCATGGGGAAGCCTGTGGGAGTGAGGCATAAGGGAAGCAAATTGCTTGATAATGATACCAGAGACATAAATCAGCACTTAACCCCTGTAGTGCAGGGGACCCCTGCTTCAAAGGTCATTTAGAATTTCCTCCTTGAGAGTTTAGCTGATATTAAAGTCAGTTAAGCAATTTCTGTTTCCGGGTGGCTCTTTTCTCTTGCAGCATCTTATGGAAGCAACCCTTACATGCAGGGACTAGAGTTGTGTCTACCCACACTGCATGCATCAATAGAAACACACAGCCCTGTAGCCTAGGATGGCAAAGCTCTCCCTGATCCTCCCCCCTCCAAGCGTTCAGACTCATTTCAGACCACACTGTCTGCCAAGTCAAGTCTCTTATGTGTATACCGGAAGTTCAGGGAAGCAACATGGAAAAATCAGAAGCCAGCAGCATTGAAATTTGTAAACTGCAAGCGCTGTGATAAGCGTTCTAACAAATAGCTTACTGGGGAAAATGTTAAACTGAAAACAGTTTAAAGCTGAACTCTGGGCACATTTTTTTTTTTTTTTTTTTTTGCCCGCACTACATGGGTTAACTGTTCCTTTTTGTCTAGGGGTTCGGAGAGCGGAGATATACTCCCAGCGGAAGTCTTTTCAGCTTCTGCCCCCCGCTGTCCAGCGGTCTTGTGTGGTGGACTGTTCCTGACGTCATCACGCCCATAGACCAGCTCTGGACACACAGACACCAGGAACAGTCCACTGCTGGAAGTGGGGGAGTGCCGTTTTCTGAAGGATCGGGTGAGAATAGGCTATGGGGGTTATTTACGAAAGGCAAATCCACTTTGCACTACAAGTGCAAAGTGCACTTGAAATTGCACTGAAAGTGCACTTGGAAGTGCAGTCGCTGTAAATCTCAGGGGTAGATCTGAAATGAGGGGAAGCTCTGCTGATTTTATTATCTAATCATGTGCAAGCTAAAATGCTGTTTTTTATTTTCCTTGCATGTCCCCCTCGGATCTACAGCGACTGCACTTCCAAGTATACATGTTGATGTGACTGCAGTGGATTTTTTCCATTTTTTGTAAGGCTACAGCAGGTGTCCACAAGAGATATAATAAATTGTCAGGTGAATACGCTCTCTATCATTGCACCAAAAATGGAATCGTGCTGTTGAAGAACCCTGTCCACTGTAGTCAGATTAGTGGATGATTGATTCTAATCAGTCGATGAATCTTGTACAGTATATGTTTTCAGACATAAGCTTTGGACGGAGGGGCCCTCCACAGTCCGCTCCCATTAATGCTGTATGTTGGTAAATATTGTAAGTTCCATAAAAGTCCAGCAGAGGTCAGTGTGGTTCGCTTTGCTTTTTCTGTGTGCAACAGGAAGGAATCTATTGTGTTGTGTATAATTGCTTCCAGCGATTGTTCGACATTCCTGTCCTTCCGACATAGTTAAATAAAGCAGCAAATAGTAAAGTTTTAACAATCTTATTAGTTGGCTGCCACTGCCAGGCTTCCCATAGACACGGCTTCTTATTGTCTGAGAACAATCCCCATTGCTGTGGGTGAGAGATGTCTATTACATGTGTGTGCGGCCTGGAGGCGATCGCTGGGATGTTTGGAGTAGAAATGGGGCAGATGCAATAAATTTGGTGTTCTTTTGAACTGATACATTATAATTAGTAGCACCCCGTGTGCCATTTACTAAACCGCCTCATTAGACTTTATCCTTTCATTTACAGCAGAAAGCTGGAAGAATAAATATTAAGTGCGTTATATAGAACAGCCAATTAGATTCCACCAGTAAAGTCTGCATTACAGGCTAGAATTTAATAGGAAACATCGAGTCACTACAGGTTAAAAAAAAAAAAAGAAAATGTAGAAATGTGAACATTAATCAGGCTTAGTAGAAGTTGTATTATATACACTCACTGGCCACTTTATTAGGTACACCTTGCTAGTACCGGGTTGGACCCCCTTTTGCCTTCATTCTTCATGGCATACATTCAACAAGGTGTTGGAAAAAATTCCTCCGAGATTTTGGTCCATATTGACATGATAGCATCACACAATTGCTGCAGATTTGTTGGCTGCACATCCATGGTGCGAATCTCCCGTTCCACCACATCTCAAAGGTGCTCTATTGGATGAGATCTGGTGAGTGTGGAGGCCATTGGAGTACAGTGATGTCATTGTCCAGTGGTGAGATGATATGTGTTTTGTGACATGGTGCATTATCCTGCTGGAAGGAGCCATCAGAAGATGAGGACACTGTAGTCATAAAGGGGTGGACATGGTCAGCAACAATACTCAGGTAGGCCATGGTGTTTAAATGATGCTCAATTGGTACTAAGAGGCCCAAAGTGTGCCAAGAAAATATCCCCCACACCATTACACCACCACTACCTGCCTGAACCATTGATACAAGGCAGGAGGGATCCATGCTTTCATGTTTACACCAAATTCTGACCCTTCCATCTGAATGTCGCAGCTGAAATCAAGACCAGGCAACGTTTTTCCAATCTTCTATTGTCCAATTTTTGTGACCCTGTGCGAATTGTCAGTTTCCTGTTCTTAGCTGACAGGAGTGGCACCCGGTGTGGTCTTCTGCTGCAGTAGCCCATCTGCTTCAAGGTTCAATGTGTTGTGTGCTCAGAGATGGTATTCTGCATACCTTGGTTGTAACGAGTGGTTATTTGAGTTACTGTTGCCTTCTTATCTCAAACTGTCCATTCTCCTCTGACATCAACAAGGCATTTTCATCCACACAACTGCCGCTCACTGGATATTTTCTCTTTTTTGGACCATTCTCTATAAACCCCAGAGATGGTTGTGTGTGAAAATCCCGGTAGATCAGCAGTTCTTGTAATACTCAGACACCAACCATACTGGCACCAACAATCATGTCACGTTCAAAGTCACTTAAATCCCCTATCTTCCCCATTCTGATGCTCAGTTTGAACTTCAGTCTTCACCACCTCTAGATGCCTAAATGCATTGAGTTGCTGCCATGTGATTGGCTGACTGACGTCAGCGGCTGCATGAAAGGTGAATATCTTCTACACCGTACAGGTTTAGGAGATATTCATTTTACCTACAGGTAAGCCTTAATATAGGCTTACCTGTAGGTAAAAATGTGAAAGCGGGGTATACAACCGCTTTAAAGAATATGTTACCCCAACATGGTATGTGCTGCTGTACTATAAATGTGTATGAAAAGGTCTCCTGTTCTCTTTGTATTGCTTCCTTTGTGTGAAATACTTGGTGTTCCTGCCAGTCCCTTTGCTTTCCTATTAAAAACTGACCACACTAAGCATGGGAGCACATCTATTACAGTGTGGTCAGTTTTCTGGCTGTGCTTGCTCTCTTGCAGTTATTAGAATTGTGTTGACAAGCCCCTCCCTGCACAGCCATTCACTTGGGAAGATCAGTGTACTGCTGTTTCTCCTCCTCCAGCTTTCTAAGATCCTTATGCAGCTGAAAACAGATATTATTTGATCACTTATAAAAAAGGGAAAAAGGGTATTTATAAGCTTTTTTGTAGGTATACACAAATGTTTTGCCTTTCGTTTCTATTTTAAACTGAATGGGTTGTTTTAGAGGGTGATATATATATATATTTAGAGGGATATATATATAAAATAATTATTATGCACCACCTTTGCTATATCATGCATGCAAAGAGAATAACAATAAAAAAAGTGGAGATAAACTTTGCGATACTCCGCTTTCCTTCAACAGCCTGACATCCCTTGCTGGCATCTTCTGCCCATCTTTGTTGGCCAGTGTGGGATGACTTTATTCCTGTGAAGTGCAGTCATTCCATCGGGCAGGCGCTGTGCCAGGATGTAAATGGAGCTGCACCTGCGCAGCTCAGCATATATTCCAAAGCAGACTGAGAGCAGGCAGGTAGGTTCAGGCAGGTAGGTTCTTTTGTAGAAGGGACATTGCATGTCTGTTCTGCAGTAAAGCATCTGCCTGATCTCTGTTTTAGAGAGCAGGACTTTAGTTTAAGGGAGAAGTGCAGCCAAATCTTGTTTTGTACTTCTCTGGATCACAGGAGTTCTGTTCATTCTGCACTCCTGTGACCTGTTTGCAGCAAACAGAGGGCTGAAGCCCGCTGTCAGCTGGCATCACAGAGCCGGTCCAGGCCGGGGAAAGATGCCAACAATATGGGAAGGATCCTCCCACAAACCTGGACCGGCACCTGGCTCAGCCTCTCAACGAGAGCTGAGAGCCTAAGCCCGCCGCTCCCGCCCCTCCACAGCCTGCCGCTCCCACAACTCCACAGCCTGCCGCTCCCACAACTCCACAGCCTGCCACTCCCACAACTCCACAGCCTGCCGCTCCCACAACTCCACAGCCTGCCACTCCCACAACTCCACAGCCTGCCGCTCCCACAACTCCACAGCCTGCCGCTCCCACAACTCCACAGCCTGCCGCTCCCACAACTCCACAGCCTGCCGCTCCCACAACTCCACAGCCTGCCGCTCCCACAACTCCACAGCCTGCCGCTCCCACAACTCCACAGCCCAGCGCTCCCACAACTCCACAGCCCAGCGCTCCCACAACTCCACAGCCCAGCGCTCCCACAACTCCACAGCCCAGCGCTCCCACAACTCCACAGCCCAGCGATCCAGTGCACGCACGCGTGCAGAGGCGGACGGAGGGGCAGAACAGACAGACAGTCACCAGATCTCTGCTCAGGGAGCTCTGAAGACCAAGCGATCAGCGGTGTTTGATCGCTCGGATCTTCGTCTTAGAGCCAGCAGGGGACTGATGCTGCATCGACCTATGTATGATTTTGAAAAAAAATACGAGCTTCTCTTTTAAGTCTTCTATTATCTCATGTTGGTTAGTTTGTGAGAGACTTTAAAGTGATCGTAAACCCTCACCTTGTTAAAAAAAAAAAAAAACATTCAGTGATCACTAACCCTCAGTTCTCAGCTGCATAAGAGGAGGAGAAACAGCAACACACTGATCTTCCCAGTGAATGGCTGTGTAGGTGGGGAAGGGGGGTGTCTGAACAAGTTTCATCATTGGAGGAGAGCAGGTGGAGTTCCCAAGTACAGCTGGAGAACTGACTACGGTGTGCTCTCATGCCTAGTGTGGTCAGTTTTTATTAGGAAAGCAGCGGCAACAACACCAGGGATTTTACACAAAGGAAGCGATACAAAGAGAACAGGATACTTTTTCATATAAGTACATGATACAGCAGACACATATTAGGAATATGAAATGTTTGGTTTACATATTCTTTAATCTGGCCATAAACTATACAATCTGATTGTATAATATGTGTAAAACTCTGTAATATGAGAGCCTACCTAAAAAAAATCCATGCAATTTATATCAAATAGAGCAGGCCCTAGCACTACATAGTTGATGCCTCTTTCACACTTTGCTGGCGTGACTTTGACGTGACTTGAAGCAATGCCTGTGTAATCCTGAGGTCTTTGGACCTCAAGTCACATCAAAGTCAGACCAAAGTAGTGCAGGAACTACCTTGAAGAAAAACCTGAAGTCTCTCAGATATGAACGGTACTTATTGGAAATCATGGGGTATAACTTGTCATGCAACTTTGCAGTCCCAAGTCGCAGGACAAGTTGCACACGTGTGAAAGGGGCCTAACTCTAAAAGAAATTGTAAAATCAGATTGTATAGTGTGTGTGATCAGCTTTAGAGAGACAACAGCGTGACACAGGCTATGGATACTTGCCAAACAGATCTGCATGTGTGAAAACTGTCCATGGTTGGGTAAGGTGATCCAGGTGACAATAAAAAAAAACAGTTTTACTAAAAGAGTAGTGGATGCTTGAAACAGCCTTCCAGCAGAGGTAATAAGGCAATCCTCAGTAAATGAAAGAAAACGTGCCTGGGATTATTATAGGCTAATCCTCAGCCAAAAAAAGGAAGATGCCCCTTGGTCGTCTTCTGCCATCAGCCCTCTGAATTGAATGGTAATAAGGTGATGTTTGTTTGTTGAATATTGCACTTTTTAAAGAATTGAATTGATTACCTGTTCCATCTCATTTTTAATGTTTGATCACTATGTCTAGACCATACCACAAATTAAAAAACAATCCAGAAAATGTTTGTATGCATTTCTCTTTGGGCAATAGATTGGCCTTAATAAACAATAAAGGATCAAATAGAAAAAAATAAATAAAAACAACAAAAGAGTATTACACATGGACCTGTGATCAAATAGCAGAATGTATTTGAGAATACTATGCTTAGCTAGGAGATCTTGAATGAAATGTATTCAACGTCTTGTACTGTATAATAATAATAAAAAAACATAATGATAATATAATAACAATACTACTAATTATTATTTTATTATTACTTTTATTTTTATATTATGTTTTATTGCTGTTATTATTATTTTTGTTATTTGGTTACTGATAATTTGCTGCTATTATTATTATTATTATTATTATTATTATTATTATTATTTTATTATCATTTATACTTTTATTTTTATATGAATATGTTTATTATTGCTGCTGTTTTTATTTGTTAACTACTACTATTATTATTATTATTAAAATTAATTTTGTTTGTTATATAGTTTATTACACTATAATGTATATGTTATTTGTCCCAAATGTTTCTTGTTTTCAGCTCATTGCTGAAACTGGTAAAAACGATTTCTTACACTTTAGTGAATGGTGCCTATTGTGCCCAGTCTAGTTGCCTAACAAAAAATAATTTTACCAACTTGCGAGATTCTCAGCGCTGGTGAAAACCTCTCTTCCCAGAATGCTCCAGTGCAGCCAAACTTTGCCCACCTTTAGATGTGAAAGGACTATTGCCGCCTGATTAATAATGAAAAGTAAGTGCTACTTAGTGGTGTGGCAATGGCATTTCCCCTTTTTTGGAAGCCATCCAGGATCTCTCTTAGAAGGCTAATTGCTTGTCATTTCCCTGGGCACGTTTACATACCAGGAATGGTTGTGAATGCAGCCTGCAGACAGCGGCACTTGGCTGTCATCAGAAGTGAACTGCTCTTCTCTCTCTCTGCAGAAAGGTTTTTTTTTTTTTTTTTTTTTGTTACCTTCTTCTTTCTCTCTCATTTAACTGTGAGAACTCAAGGCGGCACGTCATGAAGCTCTCACACATCCCATCTGGGAAGAATAAGACATGCCCAAACCTTATTCATTGCAGGGCCAATGAGGAAGCTGAAGTATGTTGAGAGTCCCCGAGTGCCAGCAGACTCAGCTGTAATGCCATTGAGAAAAGTCTTGGAGCTGCCGGACCCCAACCAAAATGGTGAGTGCCTCGAAATCCTGTCCTGTGTCTCTTATCATTGCAGATCGCTTCATAGACGCTCCCTGGGATCAAAGAGCACAGCGTGTTTGCTATGAATGGAAGGGCTCATACAGGTTTAGAACCGCAGCTGTCTTCTGTTTAACTCTTTAGCAAAGTTTCTGGGACTAATGTAAATGTATTGCAATGTCCTGAGACTCTTGGCAGTGACAGGGTGTGAAGGCTGGCAGGTAACCCGTATGGTGGTTGTGGGTTTTCTTGTAAGGGGGGGGGGGGGGGGGTGTCAGGAATAATCTTCTGTGTGTTTTGTTTGGACTAGTCAACTCATTGACCGGCAAACCTTTGTAGAAAAAACAAAAAAAACGTGATGTTCTTGTCTCGTGTACCCCTTACAGGGATTGCGTTACCCTGTTTTGCCATTCTGTAGTATGCCAAGTTTGTGTTAAAGGAAATGTGTTAAACCACTTAAAAAGCTACATGAGAAGCCTCAGATAGAAGCTGTTGTGAACAGGATTCTGAGCCAAATGACGTTCAAGGAAGCTGAACATATAACGCTCCACCGCAAGTGGCGTCTCTCCTAGAATAAGTACACAACCCTGAGAATGACAGCTTCCATCTGAGGCATCTCACACAGGTGTTTGCGCTTTCTCATCTACCCTTTTAATGCGTGCTTTGAAGTATCCAAAAGCCATGTTGGTCACCTTTTTGTGGCTAAAAAGACATGCTGATTTATCAGGAATTTCAGACTTATTCATAGTGTTTAGATTGGCAGGTTAATGGCTTAACTCACAACATGACTGCCAGAGGTGTGAGCAACAGGTCCACTTTAAAAACAAAAAACAAAAACGGTCATATTCCTTTTTTCTATTACTAAATTTTTAATGGAAAAAAATGTGTGTGTGTGTGTATATGTTTGTGTGTATATATATGTGTATGTGTGTGTGTATATATATATATATATATATATATATTTATTATAGAGAGAGAGAGATGAGACAGATATATAATATATATATATATATATATATATATACCGGGGTGTATATATATATATATATATATATATATATATATATAGAGAGAGAGAGAGAGATTTATTTTTTTGGTGGAGGATGCGGGCAAAGATCCTACTAAATTTTTTACAGCCAGCTTCATATGGGCATGCCATATAAAAAGTCTTTTTAAATCTTTTTTTTTTTTTTTTTTTTTGAAATTTTTTTATATAATGTTAGAAGGTTTAGTAAGGTAGAGCAGCAGAAGTGTTGACCCATAACAGTCAATGCAATTACAAATGAGATCTGGTTTCCATGGGTTAAGTCAGCTCAGTTAAGATCTAATTCTGGTTGATATTAGTTCCTGTACTCTGCAGAGTGCCCTTTGCCTGTCTTCCTGAGCCAGCCAGGAAGGAGTTAAGAAGCGATGGCTCACCCTTGCAGCTGGCACAGCATCGTGGCTGCAGGAAACTGCCCTGAAACATAGAAAGGTTTACAAGCTCCTCCATACTGGTGGCTGTGGAATCCAGGAAGGGGTTAAAGCCTCTTCCTGCACTCCGGAGGCCGGTATCATCAGTGCAATACAGAACAGTGACCCCGTGGGAACGTCTTTGGCTTGACAACCTCCTGGTGCAGCAGGGGTTAAACATACATATTCATAAGAGCCGCACAGCAAAGAGAAGTCGAAGTCGCATTGTTTTATAATTGCCGGAAAAAATGATCCATGTCAGCGCATTTCACAGCAGTGAGTCTCTGGGAGGATCAGAGAAAGAAATCTAGAATATCTAACAAGCTAACAGAGTCATTTATAGGAAGATATAAAATCCATCACATGACACCCCACACCCCGCTCAGCTTTGAAAAAGGTAATTGCATTGATGTTTCCACATGGTAACAGAGTGCTTTGCTTTCTGACTTAACAGGGGGCAAAAAGGATTGACAGAGGAAAATCTTCACTTGTAGCCAATCAGAAGTCCAGTTACAAGTTTGTTTGCTAAAGTTGGTGGAAGCTGGTTGTTGATTGGTACTCTTGGATCCAGTATGGCAGTGGTTCTGGATGACATGTGTGATTCTTCAGGTTTGGGTCACACTGTTTTGCATGTTGGTGCACTGCAGGTGTCATTCATTCTTAATGGCACCCCCAATGCACCTCAATAGCGAACATGCACTGCAGTGCACCACCTTGCTCGGTATCGCACTGTCCTGCACTGTTATAGAAATTACTGCATGCAAGTTATTTGATGTGGTGAGCAGCCAAATGAAGTAAATAAGCTTCCTTAACCCAACACGTTAACGGACAGAAGAACGCACATCAATGCGCATGCGTTACTGCAGTGCAACAATGTGAACCTAGTCTTGGGGACGTGCATCTCAGGTGCCAGGGGTACTCCAACTCAATCACTTAAACTTTATATGCCAGTCTGAAAGGTTAGTAAATACCAACTATATATGAAAACGGCATTCATTATTTTAGTTGTTTCAGAAGTAGAAGTGATTACTTGGACTACAGTAATGTATTTGGAGGTTGTAGCCTATAAATGTACACACTTCAGGGGTTATTAAACTGAAGTGACCCAGGCAAGGGGTACCTGGTAAACCTTTGGGCCTCATGCACACTGGACATTTTGAACCCTGCTCCTAGGGGCGTCTGGAGGTTTTTCTTTTCTGCTTTTAATCACCCCTGCATGTTAGCCTATGGGGTCGATTTACTAAAGGCAAATAGACTGTGCACTTGGCAAAGTGCAGTTGCTCCAGAGCTCAGTAAATGAGGTAAAGCTTCACTTTGCAAAGGGTTACCCAATCATGTGCAAGGAAAAAAAAAAATAGCATTTTTGCTTGCACATGATTGGATGATGGAAGTCAGCAGATCTTCTGATCATGTACTAAGCTCTGAAACAATTGCACTTTGCAAAGTGCAGTGTCTATTTGCCTTTAGTGAATCAACCTCTATGTGTCCGAGTACAAATAGGTGTTTAGAGGCAGAAAAAACCCACTGCCAGTGCTTCCAGGAGCAGCAGAGTTTTGGCTGAAAAAAAAAACAAAAACACCTGACCTGTGTAAACGCTTCTAAACACGCATTAGAGTCCATTCACACCTGAGCGTTTTCAGCTCGGAAAGCGCTCATCTCAAAAGTTCCAAAATGCTTAACAAGGAAAATCCCAATTCATTTGAATGGCCCCTGTTGACATCTGAGTGTTCTGTCGCCTGAAGCTCAAAAAAAGTACATGAGCTTCTGTTTCAGCAGATTACAGGCGTTTTTCTGCTTTTTACATTGGTGACCTTTTGACCTGTGCAAAATCGCGTGAATTTCCGCCTGAAAACGATACGCTCAGGTGTGAATGCAGCCTTAATGATAGGTGCATTTAGCGCTTGAGCATTAATTCATTTCAGTGGCCAATAAATGTTTATTGTGGTCAGTTAAATGAATTAACGGTGATTTAAGTGATTGACGTGCCCAAAACGCATTACACTCGTTTACAAGTGTCGGGCATTTTTATCTGACAAAACACCACGGCCTGGAGGAAAGGCGTCTGGGAGAGATAGCAGACCATCAAGTATGAATGAGGCCTTTAGGTAATTTAAAATGGAACTCCAAGCAAACAGCCAAACACACAACTGAAATACATGTGGGCTGCTCTAACTGACAACGTTTTCATAATTGTGATCTGCCACTCTTGTTATCCAGACCCCCCCCCCTGCCCGGCAGTATTGCCAGGTTGGTGACTTCTCTTTAGGACTGCATCCTAAGCAATACAGTTTTGTCACCAGCCCTCCCCAGCCTGCTGATTGGACAATGAAGCGACAAGAGCACTGCTACACTGTCAGCCATTGTGGGCTCCACCTGGGTCCTGCTAGCCGCCTTATTTAATATTGCTTCTCCCTTTTCAGCATTTATTTTTGTGCGTCAGAGTCATGGATTGCTGCCTTAGTCTGAGCAGAATTTAAAAATAATGTGTGTTTTAAATTCATTCACTTCAATACCCGCCTATAGTAAAATGACGTCCTCCTCTTTGTGGGGTGATATCTGAATGATGCTTGCAGCTAGATGCATCATTCAGATATCATTCTTTTCAGCTGCCGATTCTGTGCACGATAAGAACGATCATAGCGGCAGTTCCACCGCTTGATCGTTCTTATAGGCGACGGGAGGGGACGTCCCCCCCCCCTCCCGCCGCCATCCGGTGCTTCTCCGGGCTCTCCCGTGCCATCGGGGACCCGGAGAATGAATCGGCCGGCGCCGGATGTTGACGATAGAGATGACTGGTGACCAGATGGTCACCAGTCATCTCTATGACCGTGGGAGGCCCGGGCGCGTCGTTATGACGTCACGCCCGGGTACCCGGAACTAACCGAAGCCGCGATCGCGGCTGTCAGCATGAGATCGGTAAATTTTTTTTTTCCGATCTCATGCTTTCCAGCCTAGAGGAGAGATGTGGGGTCTTATTGACCCCACATCTCTCCATAAAGAGGACCTGTCACATAGATTCCTTATTACAAGGGATGTTTACATTCCTTGTAATAGGAATAAAAGTAATTAAAAAAAAAAAAATGTTAAAAAAAGTGTAAAAATAAAAAAAATGAAGTAAAAAAAAAAATTAAATAATAAATTTTTTTTTTTAAAACGCCCCTGTCCCCGATAGCTCGCGATCAGAAGCGAACGCACACGTAAGTCCCGCCCACATATGTAAACGCCGCTCAAACCACACATGTGAGGTATCGCCGCGTGCGTTAGGGCGTGTGCAACAATTCTAGCACTAGACCTCCTCTGTAACTCTAAACTGGTAACCTGTAAAAAATTTTAAAGCGTCGCCTATGGAGATTTTTAAGTAATGAAGTTTGGCGCCATTCCGTGATTGTGCGCAATTTTAAAGCGTGACATGTTAGGTATCCATTTACTCGGCGTAACATCGTCTTTCACATTATACAAAAAAATTGGGCAAACTTTACTGTTTTGTTATTTTTTAATTCATGAAACCGTTTTTTTTCCAAAAAAAAGGCGTTTGAAAAATTTTTGCGCAAATACCGTGTGAGATAAAAAGTTGCAATGACCGCCATTTTATTCCCTAGGGTGTCTGCTAAAAAAACATATATAATGTTTGGGGGTTCTGAGTAATTTTCTAGCAAAAAAATAATGATTTTTACATGAAGTAGAGAAATGCCAGAATAGGCCCGGTATTGAAGCGGTTAATCTGGGAACCTTTTACGTTCTTCCCTTGCTGTGAGACAAGCAGATATTATGCAACCCAATATTTGACACCCTTTGGCTCCATTTACACTTGTGCAATTTTTCATTCAACTTTGGACATCAAAGTTGCACGAAAAGTCGTTCCCCATGTTTTCCAGTGATAACCATTCATCTAAGTGCGACTTAAAGTTGCAGCAACTTTAAAGTAGTTCATGCACTACTTTGGTCCGACTTTCAGGCCCCTTTCACACTTGTGTGACTTGGGACTGCAAAGTCGTATGACAAGTCGTACCCCATGATTTCCAATGAGTACCATTCATATCTGTGCGACTTCCAGGTAGTTCCTGTACTACTTTGGTCCGACATTGATGCAAATTGAGGTCCATAGACCTCAAGTTTACACAGGCATTCCTTAAAATCGCTGCAAAATCGTGTCACTTTGAAGTTGCAGTAGTGTGAAAGGGGCCTCATGCAACTTGAGGGCCATAGACTGCAATGTTAATCCTCAGAAGTTGCATGAAAGTCATACCTGAATGTAATACAATGCAACTTGTATGCAACAGTTGTCCATTATCACTGGCCAAAGTTGCACTCCAAAGTCAGCGCAACTTTGGAGTCATACAAGTGTGAATGGAGACTAAAAACCGATGTGGTGGCCCATCTTTACCATTAGGTCACGCGGATACACATAGAACATGGAGCAGAACAGGGGCCCTCCATAGTGTATCATGGGAACAAAGTTTTTTTTCTGTAATTCAGTTTGGTAATATATGCATTAAAATGACAATGCTGTGTAACCACCATTCTTATTTTGGGGACACCATAAAATGTAATCGGGGGGGGGGGGGGGGGGAGGGGGCATGGTTTGACTGCAGGGGATGCAGAGAGTCCAATCACTGGTGGACCAGGAAAGAGAAGGACCCAACTAATGACTGTTTCCTTTATTGACCACCGGTCCTCTCCTGCAGAGTCAAGCCTCCCTTATCTGTTGCTGAATTTAACACTATTACAACGTTCCAATATTTTATTAAAACAAACTCCTTAATGAAAGACCACCAAAGTTTTTGTATGAGAGTTCCCCAATATATATTAGGCAGCAGGGCCGTCTGATAACGGATTATATTATTAACCACTTCAGCCCCGGAAGGATTTACCCACTTCCTGACCAGGCCATTTTTTGCGATACAGCCCTGCGTCGCTTTAACTGACAATTGCGCAGTCGTGCGACGTTGTACCCAAACAAATGTCCCCCCCACAAATAGCTTTCTTATGGTGGTATTTGATCACCTCTGCGGTTTTTATTTTTTGCGCTATAAATGAAAAAAGACCGACAATTTTGAAAAAAACTATTTTTTTTTTACTTTCTGCTATAAAAGATTAAAAAACAAAAACAAATGTATTCATCAGTTTAGGCCGATATGTATTCTGCTACATATTTTTGGTAAAAAAAAAAAAATAAAAATCGCTAGGGCTGAAACAACTAATCGATTAATCGACAACTAATCGATTATGAAATTAATCGATTACTATTTTCATAATCGATTAATCGGCCAGTAACATAATGGGGTTAAAAAAAACCCTAAAATGAGCCCTTTATAGAAGAGCAAATAATCACTACTGCAAATATTACTTTCACAGTTCTACACTAAAAAAAATTAACCCCTTACAGTAGTGATTATCTGCTTTTTTGTACTATAAAGGGCTAATTTTAGTTTTTTTAACCCCATTATGTTACTAAACGTCTTAGACCTGGTTCACATCTATGTGTTTTGTGGTGCTTTTTGCAGAAACGCACTACAGTTCTTTTACATGGTTTCCTATGGGACACGTTCGCGCAAAACTGCTTTTTTGGTTGAATATACTTCAATTGAAAAGCTGCAGAAAAGCATGTAATGCGTTTTTGCAGCAATTTGTGTTTTTTAATCTGCCCAACAACAAATTGGCAAAAAAAATGCAAAAATGCAAATCGCAGCAAAATCACGTGCGCAGAAATCAAAAGGCACCGCAAAAAGCACTGCAGAAACAGATCAAAAGCAAACTGCATAGATGTGTACAGAGCCTTGTGCTGACCACACCGATCAATTTTCAGACAAGAATATTCAGACGAAAAATCTTTGTACATTTGCTAAATGAAAGAACGAACGTTCTTAAAATGACATTATTTTTGAAGGAAGACAATGTTTTTGTTTTTAATAAAAAAAATTTGATCACCGAGTCTGATGATATTTACCAGATTCACCCTTTAATAGTATATACAGTTTATCTCCTCTAATAGTATATACAGTTTATCTCCTCTAATAGTATATACAGTATATCTCCTCTAATAGTGTATATACAGTATATCTCTTCTGTCTGTTCTGCTCAGAGTGGATTCGATATTTTGCTCCCTAACCATATAGTTGGTTATTTATATTTACCACTGCATAGAGAGATTCAAGAATAAAAATTACCTTTTTTAAAAACATGTACACATTAACTAAATTATACACCATACTTTTTTTTTAAGGTTATTAACCGAATAATCGATTAATCGAAACAATAATCGGCCAACTAATCGATTATGAAAATAATCGTTAGTTGCAGCCCTAAAAATCGCAAAAAATGTATATTGATTGGTTTGCGCAAAAGTTATCGCGTCTACAAAATAGGGGATATATTTATGACAGTTTTATTATTATTATTTTTTTTTTAATAGTAATGGCAGCGATCAGTTATTTTTAGCGGGATGGCGATATTGCGGCCGACAGATTGGACACCTAACTGACATTTTTGACACTTTTTTGGGAACCAGTGACATTATTACAGTAATCAGTGCTAAAAATATGCACTGTTGTGCTAATGGCACTGTCAGGGAAAGGGGTTAAATGTGTTCCCTGTTTGTGTTTACTAACTGTATGGGGGAAGGTGTGACTGGGGAAACGCACAGATCCATCTTCCTGCATAGCAGAAAGACCGGATCTGTGGGGGGGAACAATCACGGGTGGCCGGCGGACATCGAGTCCACCGGACCCGCTGATTGGCCCCCCTACTGGCCAACAGGAGCGCGCGCCCACAAAAGCGAGATCCCGAACCGACATACTGCTACGGCGATTTGCGGGATCTTGCCGCAGTATAATGATGGCGGCTGGACAGCAAGTGGTTAAACTTTTATATGCAGATAGTATTTAGCGGAGATCTCCTTTACCTGCCCTATTAGTCGGCCTCCGCATGTCGCCGGCACCTGGCTGGGCCTTTTACTTTCTCTTTGTTTGCCCCTCTCCTCGCGTCTCGCGCCGCGGCCAGCTTGTCACTTCACTTTAAGCCGGGCCCGGTAAATATGATATGACGGCTGGGGACTAGCCTGGGCTGTCTCGCTTTCTCTCTAGCTGCTTTGAAGTGCCGGTTTGGAGGGTTAATTAATTTGCCTAGGCAAGCTAGGAGTTCACGCCAGCATCTCCAGATCTGACAGGAAGGCGGACGTAATTGGAAGACCACTAATGAATGGGTATGTGGGAGCAGGACGGGACAAGACTGACAAAGAGGCTGGCCCGGTTCCTGAAGGAATGTTCTGCCACAGACTTGGGACGTCTGCCATCATCCTCCGGCTATTGAGGCACTACAGGTCCCAGCACAGGGTGCCACGGGGTGCCAGGGAGTGCAGCCATCTAGATTTGTAGTAGTTGCTGCTCAAGTGTACTGAGTCTGTCAAACAATAGCTAGAAGAGGTTCCATTCTTCTCTTTTGTTTTTTGCTGAACTCCATTGGGGATTATTTTTTAACCAAACTGACCATATTATTTTAAAAGAGGAAGCCATCCAAATAGATCATATAGGTTGCCATCATCCCTGGATATCAAGAATAAAAAAACCCCAAACAGGTAATGGGACTTTAAAGGCAACAGAGTATTAAAGAAAAATAATTTATTAATTACAAAGAACACAAGAAAATTTAAATACAGAGTCACAATAAACATATAAACGTAAGGATAATAATAATCATGGAACCCCTAAAAACAAGAGGGTGAAGCTTCACGCTCTTTTTTTTAGGGGTTCCATGATTATTATTATCCTTACGCTTATATGTTTATTGTGGCTCTGTATTTAATTTTCTTGTGTTCTTTGTAATTAATAAATTATTTTTCTTTAATACTCTGTTGCTTTTAAAGTCCCATTACCCGTTTGAGGTTTTTTTTTTTTTATTATTAAACTGGCCATATTAGGACACATTTGAGATTTAAATATACAACCCTTTCTGTCTCCAGCATTGGTAATGGCGTCTCCATGCCTCCAACTGAGGGTGCACAGTTTTCCCTTTTAATATATTCAATGTGGCCACATCCCTTCTTTAGTATATAGTGCGTACCATGTCTGTACCAGGAAAATAAACCGCTTCTACAGTGTAGTGGAGTTTTCCCTGCTCTGCTCCTGCATGAGATGTCCAGTCAGATCAGCCAGAGACATGTTGTATATAATTATGAAGTAATGACTTTGCATATTTTCTGCAGTCCTGTTGCCAGATATGGAAGTATTAATTGGTTGGATCTAGACCCCTTTCACACTGAGGCAGTTTTCAGGCATTTTAGCGCTAGAAATAGCCTCTGAAAAGCGCCTGAAAACTGCCTTCCGTTCATTGCAATGGGTGCTTTCATACTGGGGTGGTGCACTTGCAGGACGTTAGAAAAAGTCCCGCAAGAAGCATCTTTGGGGCAGGTTGGGAGCGCCATTTATAGCCCTGCCCATTGAAACAAAGTGCAAAAACTGCTCCGCTAGCGCCCGAATAGTGCTGTAAAAACGCAGCTAAAGCACAGCAAAACGACCCACGCTTTTTAGTGGCATTTCAGTATGAAAGGGGTCTTATTGATTTCTAGAGCCTCTCCGTTTAGGTACCATTCACACTTGAAAGACTCCAAAGTTGCACCGGCTTTGGAGTGCAACTTTGACGCAACTTTGGATGGGTGCAACTTGGATACGACTTTGGCTAAATAAAAATAGTAAAAAAAAAGGGCAAGTTGCGTTAATGTGAAAGTCCATTTATTTGGACTTTTATTTGGATTGTCGACTCACAAGCACTACATTCAAAGTTTTCACATTGTTTTGGTTTATCCATTTCATCTTTGCTATTTGGACTGTTATGATCACAGTTTGGACTTTCACATCATTTATGAGCACAACTTGCCCTTTTTTACTATTGTTTGTGTCATATCTCACATTTTATTGTTTCTGCTACTGATTGTGACACACAAGCGCAGTGTTATTTACTACTTTTTCATGCAACTTTAATGTCCAAAGTTGTCCAAAGTTGCATGACAAATTGCAGAAGTGTGAATGGAGACATTCTGTTTTTCCGTTAGTTTGTCAGGGCTCCGGTCTAGTTTTTAACAGTCTGGCAAAATGTAATATTTTCATTTTTCTTGTACAAAAAACTTTAATAAAAAAAAAACAGTATGGCACATACAGAGGGGACGTGAACCCGCGCAGATGTCATGTTGGGAGCAGCAGCCATGTCCGCGCAGCCACTGCGTCCCAATTGACATCAATGGCATTGGCTGCATGTGACTGGGGAAACGCACCTTGTGCATCCTTATGCGGTTAAACACAGCCCACACACTGGGTACGCATTGATAGGACTCATGTGAACAAGGCCTTTGAGTTCCTGTGCCTTCGCATCTGCTCTGACCATTATTAGGGGCTCCCGCTTTCCCTGTTGGATTTGTTAGGTATTTTATATCACAGTGAATGTAATGGAAGAGCTGGAACACCCAAAGGTGAGCTCTCCTAGGTAGACATGAGCAGATGGAGGAACTATGCCAAAGAGATCTCGCAGATTGGGGTATTTAAGACCGAGAAGAAGCCAGGGACTAACTCAGCCCACCAGTTACATCTCTACTAAAACACTACTATAGAGTGGCCTGACCCTTTAAAGTCGAGCTCCCATATTATATCTAATATTGCTGATAGATTGACCATTCTGTCCATTAGAAGCCATGGAAACCATATTCCCTATCAGTTTGCAGCAAAAAATCAATGTGCCTTCTAATGACAACCTCAGCAATCCAGATATGTTGATTTCCCTGAACTGTGAGTCTCTTACAGATATTTGATTTCTAGTTTGTGTCCACTCAGAGTAAACTGTAATGGAGCTCTTTAGTCTTCTGGAGAAGAAATCCTCCGGCCTGATGTCTTCCGTTTCACCCTCTCCATGTAGAATCTGCGCTTGATAAGACCTCAAGTTGTTCCCCGGCTGCTCAGGAGCTGATGACGAGGCTGGGATTCTTGCTCGGTGAAGGCATTCCGAACACTGCGCGAGTTTCTATGGATGAGAAGCATGAAACTATGGTAAGTGTGCGCCACTAGGCAGGATTTGTTGTTATTATCATAAGAGTTTTGGCCTCTTCCCCACCTCCTGCCCGCTATTTGGTCTAGCAGTAACCCTTGGGGTGTATCATCTTCCCCCATTCTGATCCTTGCTTTCATTTGCTTGCCAAGCCGGTATTAACTGCAAGCCTGATTTCAACTTTCATCTCACATTTGGCTAAGTGTTACGTGTAGAAGTTTAGGAAAATTGGCATATCCTTACTGAAAAATGATTTCATTACATTTAAGTGATTAACAGGGTTGATCCAAATGGTTGTTTTATTTATATATATATATAGATAGATAGATATATAGATATAGATAGATAGAGAGAGAGATAGATAGAGAGAGAGAGAGAGATTGATATATATATTTATGAATTTATTTAAAGAAAAGCTGTGTGTTGATTAAAAAATTGTTGTATTTTTTTACCTGTTTGCCATATGATCCTTTTTTGCAATAATTTCTTATTACCTTGTGCCCATTTGCTGGAATGTCAAACCTAGCTTACCGTAAGAGTGTTTGCTAAACACAGAGAGAACCTGGACAATAGCTACTGTATGTCAGTGTCCTGTTTTAAGCATTGGGGGATAATCTTGACTGCTAGGACAGGTGCAAAGCACAGGCGCTTTTATTTGTGTTGCCCCTAGCGCTTCCCATGAGTACCTAAGAGCTCATTCACACCATGTCTAATTGTCTATAACCTATGCAGGCTCCATGCAAAGCAAAGCGGAAACAATTGTTTTCTATGTACCCTGTTCTTGCCATACATGTGCGATGATGTGCCCTGGTTTTACGCTGATTTAAAATGCATGTTACTTATAGTTGAATACGTTGTCATTATGTGACAGTTCAATAAAAAAGGCTTCTTATCCTATACCACACACCAGTGATTACCAACGGCGGCTGGTGGTATGTTTCCCGCTCTTACCCCATCTAGGTCACAGGCTTCCTCCGGGCCTCTGCGTCTCCTCCTTCCTCGGCTTCATGGCGGCGCAGCTTCTCCTATGTCTCCTCAGCAGCCAATAGGATCGCTTCTCTTCTCGGCCAATCGGGTCTCAGGACCCGCTTTCTGAGCCGGAATTGGTCAGGAGGAGAAGCAGGAAGACAATAGCTAACATTAATTTGCTATTGTCACACAAGCGGGTGGGCTCGGGGCGCAGTACTCTGTGCCCCGAGCCCACCCTCTTTTGAAGGCAATTAGAGCCTCAGGCTCCAATCGTGTGCTTCTATTAAAAAAAAAAACCCTCCCATTGGAACCCATTCGTCCGGTGCCCTGCATGTAAATTAGGAGCAGGGCGCATGGATTAAGGGGGTGGCGCCCCGTATGGACAGGCCGCCGCTGGTGAGCAAGGTTTAGCATGTACGCTGGTTTGAATGAGCCCATAATGTGATTGAGCTTGTTTGCACTAGCGGTGCCTCCTCACTGCCTGTTTTAACCCCTAAAGACTTGCACCACCATGCCACAACCAGTTGAATGGGTTGCATTTGGTGAGCGGTACTGGCTGACAAACGAGACTAGGGAGATCATTTTTGCTGCACCGCAATGCAAAGCAGCATGTGTGCATCCCCCCCCCCCCATCTGCTGATTTTACAGCTTAAGGTAGAGCATTTGAGGGTGGCTTAAAGGTGTTGTAAAGATTCAAAATTGTATTTATAAAAATAGCAAACATGTTATACTTGCCTGCTGTGTTTTGCACAGAGCAGTCCTGATCCTCCTCTTCTGGGGTGCCCCGCGCGGTTTTCCTGGCTCCTTCCCTTCGGGTGCCCCCACAGAGAGCTGCTTTCCATGAGGGCACCTGTGCAGGTGCACTTCCAAGTCCCGCTGCTACGTCCATTGACACATACAGCAGGACTCAACCCCACCCCCCACTCACGTGTCACTGGATTTGATTGACAGCAGCAGGAGTCAATGGCTCCCGCTGCTATCAGTCTATCCAATGAGGACAGAGACAGCGACTGAACTCGTACTCGTCGCTGGAACGGATGGGCTCAGATAAGAAAAAGGGGAGTCCTCTTGGGGGGCTGCTGCAGCAAGGGAGGTTTTTCTCCTTAATGCATAGAATGCATTAAGGAGAAAAATCATGAGAGTTTACAATCCCTTTAATGGTATGTTACTGTGCCCCAACCGCAAGAGCCAACCCAGCCTTTCAGAATTAAGCCAGCCATACATGGATTGAATCTCAGCTGGTTCAGCAGGAATCACCACGAGTTTCTATTCCTGTATTGGCAGGCTGAATGTACCAAGTTGATCGATCGCCGCTGGCAGTAATCACATGTAAAACCATGTGGACATGCTGGTTGTACCCAAGTCAATTGATGGATGGATCGACTTGGGTACAATCAGTCTGCCCATAGATGGATCGTATCTCGGCCAGTCCCTGCTGAACCTGCTGAATTTTGATCCATGTATGACCGGCTTTATAGGCAAGATATTCAACTAGTATAGAATTTGAGCTGCTTTCCTCCACAGTAGTCAGATGTTAATTTTTTTTTTCAAAGTGTGCCAGACAAACAACCCAGCAGGCTAATTGCTGACTGCTGTCTCCGGATCTCGTCATCCTGACTTGGGATCAAACATGGCTGCTTGTCTTTTCACAAGCTCTGAGAACCTGTCATCAGCTAATTAGCTGGTGGCTTGCTGCTTCCTTGTTAGAAGAGGAGTGTAAATAAAGCTGTAATAGGACAGAATGAGGATATTGGTAAATGCAGATAAGAGAATGCAGGTACAAGGCAAGCTGAACTATGGAGTGTTGAAATGCTGTGTTTGTTTTAGATTGTCAGGGACTCTCTGTAGGTGTGTTCCCCAGAAGCAGGAAACTGTCACTTGACCGGTCCTTATCTGTAGAACAGGTTCAGCCCGCATGTACTGCAGTGTAGAATTTAAAGGTGCCAATGGAAAAAAAGTTATCACAAGACATTAAAGTACTAAACACATTAGGTGTGTATAAGATATTTACATACATGAGTTACGACAAACACGTCCTGCTGGTGCTCTACTTCCTAAGCTGACTATGCAAATTTCAGCCAGTTTCTGATAAACCGGCCAAAATTTGCTATGTGGGTGGCCCTCTTGGCATGCTTCTGAACAGGATGGAGATGAATGGAAAATTTGGGTCCAATCAGATACAGCCAATTGGTAGGGTATTCTGACAGCCACTAGCGGTGACTGTCACAATACACTAGGCACAGTGGGAGATTTGTTGCTAGTGTGTAGGGATGGGCTATCTGTTCGAGTCGAACATGAGTTTGACTCGAACATTGGCTGTTCGCCCCTTCGCCGAACAGCGAACAATTTGGGGTGTCCGCGGGAAATTCGAAAAGCCGCGAAACACCCTTTAAAATTCTATGGGAGAAATATAAAGTGCTAATTTTAAAGGTTAATATGCAAGTGATTGTCATAAAAAGTGTTTGGGTCCTGCCCCAGGGGACATGGATCAATGCAAAAAAAAGTTTTAAAAATGACCATTTTTTTAGGAGCAGTGATTTTAATAATGCTTAAAGTGAAACAATAAAAGTGAATAATTCCTTTAAATTTCGTACCTGGGGGGTGTCTATAGTATGCCTGTAAAGTAGCACATGTTTCCCTTGTTTATAACAGTCAGAGAGCAAAATGACATTTCTAAAGGGGAAAAAAAAGGGATTTAAAAGTGCTAGCGCTAGTGCCGGCTATTAATGAATTGTCGGTCCCGACAATACACATAAAAGTCATTGAAAAAAAAATGCGTGGGGAAAATTCCATTACCAGGCCCTTCAGGTCTGGTATGGATATTAAGGGGAACTCCATGCCAAAATTAAAAAAAAAATGGCATGGGGTTCCCCCAAAAATCCACACCAGACCCTTATCCGAGCATGCAACCTGGCAGGCCGCAGGAAAAGAGGGGGGTACTAGAGAGCGCCCCCCCCCTCCTGAACCGTACCAGGCCACATGGCCTCAACATGGGGAGCATGTCCCCATGTTGATGGGGACAAGGGCCTCATCCCCACAACCCTTACCTGGTGGTTGTGGGGGGTCTGTGGGCGGGGGGGCTTATCGGAATCTGGAAGCCCCCTTTAACAAAGGTGATCCCGCCCCCCCTCTGATGCAACGGGAATCCTGCTCTTGGAAATATTTTTAGCTTGCAGAAATGCCCTTTGCAACTTAATAAATACTTTTTAAACTTATTAATGGAATACACTACTTTATATAATCGGACATGAAAAATGTACTTGTATGCGATGTACTAAATGCAAGTTGAAGGAATGCACTCAAATCTATAAAGTTGCCTGGTCCATCTACTGGCTGTTTTTTATTGCTGTCTGTGACTTCATGAAGATTTCTTGTGATCTGTAGGATAAGAGGAGAATGGGGTTTAACAGAAGCATAGACAGAAATAAACACTTTTAGTAGAGTGGTCTGTATTCCTGTTGGGGAGATCCTCTTCACTCCCATTATGGTCATACAGGAAGTGAAGAGAAATCACCCCTGAGGATGAAAGTAACATGAAAAACACAAACAGAACGTATCTCTGAAAGCGCTTAGGACCCTCAATGTTCTGCAGAAATGTCTCTTGGGATATTCAACATCATAGGTCAATACAATAAATATAGTCTGCCAAAGGCTTGAAGAAACTGATTATTCATTTTTTCAAGCCTTTGGCAGAATATATTTATTGTATTGACCTATGATATTGGAAATCCAGAGAGACATCTCTGTGGAACATTGAGGGTCCTAAGCGCTTTCAGAGATATGTTCTGTTTGTGGTGTTTATTCTACCTTCCAAGTGGTTTATCTCTAGCAGTTGTGGACAATTTTTCGAACGGTTTACTTTATTCCATTTGCATATTTTTTGGTGCCAGATTCCTTTAATGGTTTTAAAGTAACATGAAAAAACTTCCCTTCCACACTTTACTAAAACTGCCTGGAGAGTCACCTTGCTCCCTATTCCAATTACCAGTACAAGTATAGCAATATAATACAACAGAGGTAATGACTCTTACCTACTCTATGCAAAGAGGTTGTGGTTAGATTTTCTCTTTAAAGCCGCCTGTAAAAGATGTTGAATCATTACCTGTTTGGCGGCCACTGATTCTGTCCAATACCTCTGTGTCCATCAGATGGCAAGCCTCCTTCTGCCTGCTGTGGTTACACCTGCTAGAAACCAGAAAGGACATGCTTTTTGATGGACATTTAGTATTCAGCTTCTCCTTTTTTGGGCTGATTTCATTTCAACTTATTATTCTAGAGCAGTGATGGCGAACCTTGGCACCCCAGATGTTTTGGAACTACATGTCCCACGATGCTCAACTATATGGCAGAGTGCATGAGCCTCATGGGAAATGTAGTTTCATAACATCTGGGGTGCCAAGGTTCGCCACCACTGTACCTGGTGACAGGGTCAGTTTGTAATATATGGTCACTGTAAAAACCATTGGGACATAGCAGTTTGAAAGGCTGGGGGAATGTGTTTAAGCGATTTTGTTAAATCTGATTTCCAGTTATGGATTTTTTGCATAGTTACATTGGACCAGCTTGGAACAATGTGAGTATCCATCTACTTTACCTGTGGGGTCTCTGTGGAATTGCAGTAGTAGTCGCTAACGGTACAGTGATTGCCGATGGCTTCCAAGTCAACGTCGAGTGGCTGCCCTTCTTCATAGTCAGGGGTCTTCAAACTATGGCCCTCCAGTTGTTCAAGAACTACAATTCCCATCATGCCTAGTCATGTCTGTGAATGTCAGAGTTTTACAATGCCTAATGGGATGTGTATTTTCACAACAGCTGGAGGGCTATGCGCTCAGTACAGGTGACATTCACAGAACACCTTGCATTTTTTTCAGTTAATGCAAGGTGTTCAGGTAGGCGATTTTGACGTCACCGCCTCTACTCTCTGCCTTGTTCAATCAGGAAATGTCTTGCATTCATTGAGGAAATGTAAGGCAATTTTGTGAATGGTGCCCGTGCCAAGTGAATGACCCTTTGTGGTTACTATGCAATAGGACAGTTCTCGGCATGGCACCCAGAAGACAGTGGCAATCATTGTGACTGCCACAGTGTTTTTCTGCTACCACAGGGGTCCCTCTGCAATGGGGTATGCATATTGACAGTGGTCCAAGCTGGACCAATCTAACTATGCAAAAAATCCATTCCTGGGGTTCAGCTTTAAAGCTGTTGTAGCCCTTAAATGTCTGACCCTTGAAGCATGTTGCTGTGCAGAGCGAAGGGTTACAAATCTGAATTTTGTATATCAATGTGCTAACAAAGAGAGAGTGTCTCTGTTGGATGCATCTTTCTTAGCAGGCCTCGTGTGCCATGGTAATTAATGGATGATTTTCTGCAGTGTACAGTGACAAGTCACGGGATAAGTCCCTGCTCAACGCTGACAAACAGCACAGCTTCTCCAAGCACTGCCAGTCCTTGCTCCACGCTAAACAGCTGCATCAGCAAAACAGCCGCGAACAGAGCCAGTCCCAGCGGAACCATCAGCAGCCCCAGCTCCACCCTGGAAAGCAAAGACAGTGGAATAATCGGTAAGTGGCCAAGCTGTCTTTGGTAATGTCATTAGCTTGTGGTTAATTGAGCTGTATGGGGCACCACATGGTGAATTAAAATTGTGTTTTCTAATGTTCTGAACAAAAGCTTTGATTGTTTTACTTATTACTCATTTTATGATGCTCTTGATATAGTTTGTATTGATTATATGCTATACAGTGCAGTGGGGCCAAAAATATATGTCAACGTCATGTGATGATGGGGTCAAAGGGCTCCTGTGTAATTGCTACTCACCATTTTTATTAGTTCTGTGCTCATCATATACTTTGTACAGCAGAAAGCTTTCTTATTTTTATCTTTGTCCAGTGTTTGAGAGTGTAGTAAACCGAAAATGCATTTTATATAGATAAAGTGGGACCATTTGTTGGCTAACTTAAACTGTATTTCCACTTTTTTGCAGTCACACTTGAGAAAACTTGTCTACAAAGTTTATATAGTTGTGGAAAAATAGTGCTGGTCCCGTAAGGTTATCTCATTGATATTGTTATCTTAAACTATTGATGTACATGTATATAATCTGGTTCCCAGGCAGGCGCCTTCTACACCCCAGAGGATCTCCACAGTCTCCTTGGCTTGTAGTGTAATGTAACTATATTGAAAATGTAAGCATCACACCACTAAGAGGTCCAAATACAATTTTATTCCAATAAAAGTTAGGGGGATCGTACAAAGAGTAGCCAACACGTTTCTGGGGTCCAAAAATGTCTCCTTCATTAGGGCTTGATTGAACACAATATAAATGAACTAGAACTGAACTGTTCCTTTTAACTTCCTTTGGTGGTATTTAATCACTGCTGGAGTTTTTTTATTTTTTTGCTAAACAAACAAAAAAAAAAGACAGAAAATTAAAAAAAAAAAAAAAAGTGTTTCATAGTTTGTTATAAAATTTAGCAAATTTTTCTCCTTTTATTGATGTGCGCTGATGAGGCGGCACTGATAGGTGGCATTGATGAGGCGGCACTGATCAGTGGGCACTGATTGGCACTGATGAGTAGGCACTGATTGTTGGCACTGATTGTTGGCACTGATTGTTGGCACTGGTAGGTGGCACTGATTGTTGGCACTGGTAGGTGGCACTGATTGTTGACACTGGTAGGTGGCACTGATTGTTGGCACTGGTAGGTGGCACTGATTGTTGGCACTGGTAGGTGGCACTGATTGTTGGCACTGATTGTTGGCACTGGTAGGTGGCACTGATTGTTGGCACTGGTAGGTGGCACTGATTGTTGGCACTGGTAGGTGGCACTGTTGGCACTGGTAGGTGGCACTGATTGTTGGCACTGGTAGGTGGCACTGATTTTTGGCACTGGTAGGTGGCACTGATGAGTAGGCACTGATTGGTGCCACTGATGCGGCACTGATTTTCGGCACTGATTGTTGGCACTGATTGTTGGCACTGATTGTTGGCACTGATTGTTGGCACTGATTGTTGGCACTGATTGTTGGCACTAATTGGTGGCACTGGTAGGTGGCACTGATGAGTAGGCACTGATTGGTGCCACTGATGCGGCACTGATTTTCGGCACTGATTGTTGGCACTGGTAGGGGGCACTGATGAGCAGCACTGATTGGCAGTGATAGGTGGTACTGGTGGGCACTGGTTAGTAGTACTGATGGGCACTGGTTAGCAGCACTCGTATTTACTCTGTGTGTCCCTCTTACAGAAGCTGGCAATGACTATTTTTTAAAAAGTTGATTACCGGCTTCTGTTTACATCATGTGATCAGCTGTCATTGGCTGACAGCTGATCCCGTGGTAATAAAGGTCCAGGATCTGTGATTGGCTGAGTCCCAAGGACTAGGTTATCACAGAGCGAGTCCCCCACACATCACAAGCATGGGAGAACGTACATGAACGCCCACCCGGCAATCTAAGCCTGCGCTGTAGCCATCTTTTGGCTATAGCATGGGCGTGAAGTGGTTAAAGGTCCAGCTCACTTCTAGTTCATTCACATTGTGTTCAATCGAGCCGTGACGAAGGGGGCATTTTCGGATCCCTAAAATGCGTTGGCTACTCTTTGGACTGTCCTCCTGCCTTTTTTGGAATAAAGTTGTATCTGGAGCTTCTAGCCGTGTTGTAGAGCACCAATTTTCATTTTTGTTACATTAGTTTAGATGCCAACTGCCATACAGAATTGATGTATGCATCAGCAAAGAAAGTAGGCTAATATATTTGCAATTTATATAGCTAACCTTAAAGTGATTGTAAACGATCACCTTGTAAAACAACCCGTTCAGTTTAAAATAGGAATGAAAGGCAAAACATTTTTGTGTATGTATATGTGTGTGTGTGTGTGTAAAATATATATATATATATATATATATATATATATATATATATATATATATAAAAAAAATATATGTATGTGTGTATATATATATATATATATATATATATATATATGTGTGTGTGTATATATATATATATATATATATATATATATATATATATATATATATATATATATATATATATATATATATATATATATATATATATATATATATATAGAAAAAGAGTCCAAGAGGTTGCTGCACTTAAAAATTTCTTTGCTTTATTTCACAATTTGTTCAGTAGGGATTTACAAAGCAAGTATAATCCAAAATCACAGGCACGGAATGCCTACACAGTTTCAGACACAAGTAGATTCAGATATGGATGGATGGATGGATTACGTCACGGGCTAGTCAGCTTACGCCCTTCCTAAGATCCATTGCTTCAATGGATCTTAGGAAGGGCGTAAGCTGACTAGCCCGAGACGTAATCCATCCATCCATCCATATCTGAATCTACTTGTGTCTGAAACTGTGTAGGCATTTCGTGCCTGTGATTTTGGATTATACTTGCTTTGTAAATCCCTACTGAACAAATTGTGAAATAAAGCAAAGAAATTTTTAAGTGCAGCAACCTCTTGGACTCTTTTTCTATATACAAGGTCGGTGGGAAGACCTGATTGCTGGCACTAAATCGTAAGCAGAGTGCGGTTCTCCTCCACAAGTGAATATATATATATATATATATATATATATATATATATATATATATATATATATATATATATATATATATATATATATATATATATATATATATATATATATATATATATAAACACAAATACCCTTTTCCTCTTTTTTATAAGTGAGCACAATGAGCTTCCCAGTGAATGGCTGTGCAGAGTCATGACAAGTCTGATCATTGAAGGAAAGCAGGCTGGAGAACTGACCACGGTTTGCTTTCCTGCTTAGTGTGGTCAGATTTAATGGGAAAGCAGGGGGACAGCAGGGACACCAGGGATTTGGCAGAAAGTAAGAAATACAAAGAACAGGATACTTTCTCATACAAGTACATGGTACAGTAGGCACATATCAGGAATATTAAGACCCCTTTCACACTGGGGCGTTTTTCAGGCGTTTTTCAGGCGCTTTAGCGTTAAAAAAAGCGCCTGTAATGCGCCTGAAAGAAGCCTCATCTGCAATACCAATGTGAAAGCCCGAATGCTTTCACACTGGGGTGTTTTTCAGGCGCTTTAGCGTTAAAAAAAGTGCCTGTAAAGCGCCTGAAAGAAGCCTCATCCGCAATCCCAATGTGAAAGCCCTTTCACACTGGGACGCTGCGCTGGCAGGGAGTAAAAAAAAAGTCTTCTTTGCAGCGCTTTCGTGTTTTTGTCAGCGGGCTGGGTGCGCCAATGGCCCGAGCCCTTTCATACTGCCAGCGCCCGAAAAACGCCCCAGTGTGAAAGGGGTCCTAAGCGGCGCTTTACCAGCGTTTTTTGGGTGCTGGCAGTGTGAAAGGGCTCGGGCTTTCACATTGGGATTGCAGATGAGGCTTCTTTCAGGCGCTTTACAGGTGCTTTTTTTTTTTAACGCTAAAGCGCCTGAAAAACGCCCCAGTGTGAAAGGGGTCTAAGTCTTGGGGTAACAAACACTTTAAGTGAATTTCTTTATCTCAAGAAAAGTGGCATTATGTTTTAAAATGTCTACTCCAGAGATTTTTCAGTTATCATGGGCACAAGTGGGTTTGAGCTCTCAATAAATTTCTTTCAATGGCAGGCTCCATCACCAAAGTCTACAAGCTTGTCTTTCTGACTTTGTCCTCTCTTGTGCCCCGTACACATGGACAGAATATTGGCTGAAATCAGATACCGGCTGACGTTCGGCCCATGTGTACAGGTCCTTGTTTGACAGAAGCCAATCTCACAATCTGCTTCTGTGGAACTAGCATGCTGGAAAACCAGCAGCTGATCGGCACTCAGCCTATGTCTGCAAGCTCTGATCGGCAGTCCTCCTGTCAGAACACGTAAGCACAGCATGGAGCTCACTGTACTAACATCACATAGTTAGTACAGAGACCTCCTTGTGAGCTGTATAAACGTACTGTATGTACGAGGCTTTACTCTGGGAGGTCACTTTTCCCTCTGCATTGTTCGTAATGCAAGATTGATGACCGATTCAGCAAGGTGGGTGGAGTTGGGAACGTAGGTTTGATTTGTTTCCAGTTCCCAAAAGTTAAGAGACCAACCAGTGATTTGAATTTACTATCTGCAAAAAAATAAAAAATACTTGCCCAGTGGTGGCCTAAAGGGTTAATTGATGGCCCTCCTTCTGCTGGCTCGGACATAATACTCATCTTACAGTTTGGTCCCTAATCCAAATGCGGCTAGACTGCTGCAAGCTTAGAATAATGGACCTGTAGACCGGCTTTAAACCTTAGCAGGGAGCTGAAGAAGATGGAAGTCTGAGCTAAAGCCAAAAAACTAAGCCTTTCCTGGAGGAGTGCCACTCTTCCTTCTATAGACAGCTTCAGTCCAGCATTAATGGATTTCTTTACTGTTTAGAAAAACTAGAGTACCCAAGTTTTCAGTGTAGGTATTCCTTATTTATGAGGGGACCTCCGAGATATAATGCCTAGTCTGCATATAAACACAAAGGCCTATTTCATACAGGCTTCACCTTGTGTATGAACAGTGTGAACAGCAAGCTTTGGCAAAGCATTTGCAGAGCTTTCAGCAAGCTTTGTTGAAGCTTTAAAGTGGTTGTAAACCCTTACAATCCACTTTTTACTACAGGTAACCTGCACGGTTTAGGAGATATCCCCCTGTATCGGCATATGCCGACATCGGCACATGCGCACTGAAGCAACTGCTCGTTCGTGCCGTTGCTCCAGCCGACGTGCCGTTATCGGCAGCTCCCGCGTGCATGCGCGGGAGTGACGTCATCACTTCACCGGCCAATCACAGCGCTGGAGCCCGCGATACCTGGAAATCGCTCTGTTCAACATTTACAAACTGTGGAGTTGAGCGGTACTTTAAAAGCTTCAACAAAGCTTACTGAAATCTCTGCAAATGCTTTCTCAAAGCTTTCTGTTCACACAGCTCTTATACAAACTGAAGCCTGTGTTAAAGTGATCGTAAAAAAAAACAAACATGTTATACTTACCTGCTCTGTGCAGTTAGTTTTGCACAGAGCAGCCTGGATCCTCCTCTTCTCGGGTACCTCTTTGCTGCTCCTGGCCCCTCCCTCCTGTCGAGTGTCCCCACAGCAAGCAGCTTGCTATGGGGGCACCTGAGCTGAGCTGCAGCTCCGTGTGTCTATTCAGACATGGAGCTGCTGTTCGGCCCCGCCCCCTCCGTCTCCTGATTGGCTAATTGACTTTGGGAGCCAATGGTGCAACTGCTGTGTCTCAGCCAATCAGGAGGGAGAGTCCCGGACAGCCGAGGGACTCGAGGAACATCGCTGGAGAGAGATGGGGCTCAGGTAAGTATTGGGGGGTGCTGGGGAGGCTGCTACACACAAGGCTTTTTATCCTAATGCATAGAATGCATTAAGATAAAAAACCTTCTGCCTTTACAACGCCTTTAAAGCTAGCCAAACGTTCGTACAAAAACTCAGTACATTCCTTAACTTGACGAATGTCGCTCCTTCAAAAAAAAATTTTTTCTGAAAATGAACAGTGATTTGACCCCAATAGCAATTAGATTAAATATACATTTTCAAGACAAAAAAATCTAATAAAATTCTGCTAGTGTGTGGCCAGCTAAAGGGGTCTATTTATACAAAATCCACTCTGTGACTGTATCAGCATTCATGCAATTTTTTCAAATAATGCCTTTACAAATGTTTTTTTTAATGTGCAAAATGATTTTTTCTGAAATTTAAAGCGTATGTGAACCCCCACCTTGTAAAACAACCCATACAATTTAGAATGGAAATGAAAGGCAAAACATTTTTGTATAGATATCAAAAAAATTATAAATACCTTTTTTTCCCCTCTGTTCTCAGTAGCATAAGAGCTGGAAGAGGAGATACAGCAGCACACTGATCTTCCCAGGGGAAATGCTATGCAAGGGGGATATGTCTGGACAAGTCTGATTATTGGAGGAGAGCACACAGATTTCCCAGCAAAGCTAGGGAACTGACCACGATGTGTTCTCCTGCTTAGTGTGGTCAGTTTTTAATAGAAAAGCAGAGGGGCTGGCAGGAACACCAAGGATTTCACACAAATGAAGCAATGCAAAGAGAACAGGATACTTTCTCATACAAGTAGTACATGGTACATCAGGCACATATCAGGAAGATGAAGTGTTGGGGTAACAAACGCTTTGAGTTGTTTTTGGCAGGGGGAAAGTAACATTCCCTAATACCCGAGGAATATACAGTCATAAGAGAAAATAGTCTTCTCCAGAAGAGAAAATGGCCTAAAACAGAAGCTAACAATGTTCAACCAGAAGAGAAAAGGTTCTAAAACAATAGCCCAACAACCTTCAACCCAAAATAGCTCAGAACAGTAGCCTGACAACACTTAACCAAAAATAATCTAAAACAATAGTCTATCATCATTTGACCAAAGATAGCCGAGGAACATTCCACCAGACGAGACAATGCTGAGCATTTGATTTCACCCCATTCACACAACAGCCACAGCTTTAACGTTGTGCGAAAAATCCCTAAACCTAAAGAGCGAAAGCCGGTTAATTGGAACAAAACGAATGTACTTGCAGTTTTGCTGGACATATATCTATGCAACTTTTTTTTAAATTATAAATAGACCTCTGCCAGATATTACTTGGGCTAGCCTTCTTATTAAAGACGATCTGCCTTCAATATTACAACAATCTACCCAACTGTCAATCTAACACCACTTCTATCTCTACAATGACAAAGGGATGTATAAAAGTAAAAGTACACTCCGCTTTTGTTTTACTCAACTTTAAAATACTGCAATCTTGATTCGCAAATTTACACTCATAAATTGGACAGATTGCTACATTCAGCAATTGTGAGTCCAAGTCCCGTGCATCAATATAAGTTCTACAATGACTTCACATTGGAGTGGATGTGCTCATTATATAGTCAGATGTTTATCACGCCTTTCCCTTATGGTATATTTTGATCATATGACAGAATTTGACAGATCTACGGACCAGGCCTTGTAATTTTCAGCTTGCAGTGCGGAAAATTTCTTTAATGTGTTTTGCATGATCTTCCATTGTGCGCCAATTGTATGCAGGTCATACTTACAACCCTTTATAACACATCAATTGCATAATCTATTGCTGATAGATTTGGACACATTTGCACTGAACATTTAAAATTTCTTACACAGATGACTCCTTTTCACACAGTAGGGGAAGAAAGTATTCCTATATCTTTTGTGATTATGGCTTTTTAAAGCAGATTTGAATAAGCAACAGAGTTGCTTTAGAGCAGGGATATGCGATTAGCGGACCTCCAGCTGTTGCAGAACTACAACTCCCATGAGGCATAGCAAGACTCTGACAGCCACAAACATGACACCCAGAGGCAGAGGCATGATGGGACTTGTAGTTTTGCAACAGCTGGAGGTCCGCTAATTGCAGATCACTGCTTTAATAGGATAGGTACTTAACCTGTGGCCTTCAAGCTGTTGCAGAACTACAAGTGCCATGAGGCATTGCAAGCCGCTGACGGCTACAAGCGTGACTCCCAAAGGAAGAGGCATGATGGGACTTGTAGTTCCGCAACAGCTGGAGGGCCTCAGGTTGAGCACCCGTGCTTTCGAGCTTACACGGGGATAAATACCCCATGCTCCCAGCAGCTGAAACCCAACCACATTCTTCCTCATGTGCGATCATTTTATTGGCTTTGACTCAAAGGCTGGCTGAATATTGGCAAGTTAACTTCACAATGAGTTAGTGTATTGAAACCCAAGAACAAACATTGAGTGTTCTGCAGCTTACCAGTCCTTCAATGTGCTGACTGCATTAGTTTCCCATTTCCCTATATTTTCACCTGGTGTTCCTGCCAATAACACACTTCCAAATGACAAGGGTCATTCACTGTACTGTGTCTATAGAGAGGTAGTGTTGTCACCTTAGGACAGTAAGTGTTAGGACTAGTGATCACCCCCTCCACCCTCCTCCTCACCTCCATAACATATAAATAGGTGTTATGTGCTTGAGTTGAACTGAGCAGGACTGATAAGACTGGTACGAGATCTTGTGCTCTTCTCCCCACCCTGTGATTGGACAGTGAAAGGAGAGGCAGTAGACTGATGAGCTCCACTCTCTGTTACTGTTCCCTTGCACCCATCAGCATGTCCCTTGTTAAACATGAGCACTACAGCACAACTGATTGGCTACCTGTTCTGCTTCTCCCTGTCTGAGTTCTGCTGTACAGGGGAAGGCGCAAGTCTGATACCGAGCTAAATTAAGGGACTTGCATAGCTTGCATTAATAAAATAAAGTTGGATAGATGAAGGGAGCCGGCAACTCGCACATCCGTAATAAAGTCTTGATTTAGCTACAGAATAGTGACAGTAAAAGCAGCTTACGCGTTTCAGCAAATAGCCTTAACCATAGACTGCTAAATAAGTCCCTGAATTTAGCTTGGTATCGGCCTTTTGCCTTCCCCTGTACAGCAGAAATGAGACTGGGGAGGCAGAAGCAGCACAGGTAGCCAATAAGTTGTGCTGCAGTGCTCATGTGTAAGAAGGGACCTGCTGATGTGTGCGAGGGCAGAGTGACAGAGAGTTCATCAGTATGCTGCTTCTCCTTTCATTGTCCAATCACAGGGTGGGGAAGAGACAGGACCTGTAAGTGTTACTTAAAGTGGTAGTAAACCGCAGTTGCTGAAAAAGAGAAAAAAAAATTTCCCTCCAAGGCAATGTGATAATATGCTAGTATGCATTGCATACTAGCACATTGTGAGAAACTTACCCTAGAACGAAGCCCTCCAGCGCCACGCTGTCACTGCTGAGAGGGCTGACATCTTCCCCCAGTCTTCCTTCCAGGTTCGCAGCCTTTGGCTATGTGAGTGGCCAGGGGCGTAATGACGTCACTGCATGCGCGGGAGCTGCCATTTACGGCATGGGCTCTGAAGGTCCGGCACCGTATGCCAGACCTTCAGACGTCACCAGCTGCATGCACTCTGAATATCTCCTAAATGGTTCTAGTTTAGGGAATATTCACAGTAACTACAGGTAAGCCTTATTGTATACGACAACTTTAAATGCAGCAGAGAAAAAGCAGGTCTTCAGCCTTGCCAGATATGGATGTGCCGTGTTCATCACATTACTAGATGGACAGATTCTTTGACATGTAAAACTCACATATACCGTATTTATCGGTGTATAACATGCACAGGCGTATAACACGCACCCCAATTTTAGGAGGGAAGTTTAAGGAAAAAAAACTTACATTTTAAATAGAGAACTTTGAAGCAAAATTAGGGTCACAGCCCATCAATGCACCCTGCTCAGTGCCCATCTGCAGCCTATAAATTGCCCATCAATGCACCCTGCTCAGTGCCCATCTGCAGCCTATAAATTGCCCATCAATGCACCCTGCTCAGTGCCCATCTACAGCCTATAAATTGCCCATCAATGCACCCTGCTCAGTGCCCATCTGCAGCCTATAAATTGCCCATCAATGCACCCTGCTCAGTTCCCATCTGCAGCCTATAAATTGCCCATCAATGCACCCTGCTCAGTGCCCATCTACAGCCTATAAATTGCCCATCAATGCACCCTGCTCAGTGCCCATCTGCAGCCTATAAATTGCCCATCAATGCACCCTGCTCAGTTCCCATCTGCAGCCTATAAATTGCCCATCAATGCACCCTGCTCAGTGCCCATCTACAGCCTATAAATTGCCCATCAATGCACCCTGCTCAGTGCCCATCTGCAGCCTATAAATTGCCCATCAATGCACCCTGCTCAGTGCCCATCTGCAGCCTATAAATTGCCCATCAATGCACCCTGCTCAGTGCCCATCTGCAGCCTATAAATTGCCCATCAATGCACCCTGCTCAGTGCCCATCTGCAGCCATTAAATTGACCAACAATGCAGCCTCGCCAGTGTTGGATTATCTCTGCCGTGTCCGAGGGAAGAGGAGGAGCGAGTGCGACTGAATTACATAGAGCCGCGATCTCCTGTGTACCCGGCGCTCCGTCACTCAGCCACGCCTCCTGGCCCTGCTCATATGATGGACAGAACAGTGGCCGGATGCGGAGCCAGGAGGTGTGGCTGTTAGTGACGGAGTGCCGGGTACACAGGAGATCGAGGCTATTTAGCGGCGCTCGCTCCTCTTCCCTCCGAGACAGCAGGGATCGGTGTATGACACGCACCCACGATTTTCCCCTGATTTTAAGGGGGAAAAGGTGTGTGTTATACGCTGATAAATACTGTATATGTATTTTATGTGTGTGTTTAGCTGTTTGCCTGAAGCTCATCTTTACTGGTCTGAATAAGACTTTGAGGACATTTGAGATAAAAGGCGTCTCTGTTAATATGTTGCATTGGGGCCAGTTGGCCTTTAGTTACAGACAAAAGTGTCTATTTTATCCCAGGATCAGAGCTGTATATGGAATGTGCTTTGTCACTGCAGTATGTGTGTGAATTGTGTACATATACAATTACAAGGGTTTCTCGGTGGTAAACCATGCAATCTTTAACAGTTAATTGATCAGAGAGTACCAAGTTTCTGTTTAATTATCACCTTACTGTCTCTTTTACACATATCTTTAATTATCACTTCTAGTGTACTTATTAAAAAAGTTTCCTAAGACAAATCTCTGCTCTGGGGACCTCTGGGAGCATGGCTGAACACATTCCTTTAATTACATTTATGGCGCAGAACATTTAAAGTGGCTGAACCCATGTGTCAGTGCATGTTTGATTACTGTTGTGAGCCTACAGTGCTTTAAGCTAGTTGCCCGTTTAAGAACAAAGTAGTATTGTAAAGCTATATGGAGATGAAAACCGGGGTTTTTTTTTGGGGGGGGGGGGGGGGGTAGCAGCCTATCTGCTGGTTAAATCAGTTTTCTAATTTTGACACAGAGTTGAAATGGAGCACCGAGGATTATCTTTCCAGACTGACTAAGTTGAAGATTATGTTTTGGGATTTGTAGCTTGCAAAGCAATAATTTTACGAACATGGAGTTAAAACCGCTGTGCTTACAATGTAGAAAGCACGAGGAGTTGCAGAAGCAATGCGATTTTTAATGTTCCTGGGCAATGCAACAGCATAACTTGCATGTTTAAGCAGATGTTTGTTTTGCAATCTTGAAATATTGTTACTGTTTTATGTCGAATTACAAAGGTTAAAGGCAAGCATAAACCTAAATAATGAGCTCATAACTTTGGAAGGTTTTGCAATGTCTGGAATTTCCCATCAAGTAAAGTACAAGGTTCTTCAGGTGGGTTTACACATAACACTTTGTATAGCACATAGAGCTGCCAGCCCAAGCTGAAAGAACAACTAGGGGGAGCTGTCATTTTGGACTTATTTATGAAGATGCATGTTCCAGGACTGTCAATCTTGACTTGGTTTTGAAGATGCATGTTCCAGGACTGTCAATCTTGACTTGGTTTTGAAGACGCATGTTCCAGGACTGTCAATCTTGACTTGGTTTTGAAGACGCATGTTCCAGGACTGTCATTCTTGACTTGGTTTTGAAGATGCATGTTCCAGGACTGTCATTCTAGACTTGGTTTTGAAGACACATGTTCCAGGACTGTCATTCTTGACTTTGTTTTGAAGACGCATGTTCCAGGACTGTGGTTCTTGCTTGGTCACTGGCCTAGAACAAGCATGTAGATATCTGGTAAATAAAGAAAAATAAAAGTGCAGTGCTATAACGCAACAAATCACTAAATAGGTGCAAAACCATGTGCATAAAAAATTTACATCAAATATTTCCAAATAAAACACAAAGTTCATAAATCCAAAGTGTTTTCAAACATCTTCAAATAAAGTTCACATGGAAGAAGTGAAAGAAGAGAGAGACCATCTTCTCAGTCTCTAGTGTGAACCACCTTGTGCAAAGTCCTTGGCGACCATCTAAAAAATGGTGTACTGTGCACTTCAGCCAAATGTATATTGCAGTTTCTTACCAGAAAAAAATCATCTTTGTGCTACAGATGGCCAAACAGCACTTGAGGGGTCAAGGTCTCCCTTCGCCTGTCGGCTTCCTCCACCAGAGCCAATATAAAGTATACCACCAAAGTTGCTCAAAAGTACGACATGAAGAATACTCTCATGGTGTAAAACTGTATACCGAATATTTATTAAGAACAGCAGAATACACACTCACATTAAAATAAGCAGAAAGCAGCTTCACAAATGTGTGTCTGCTATAGCGTTCCTACAAGCTTACTTAAACTCAGTCCCGACCATCAATCGAGGTCTGTGCTTTTGATGACATCACGTCCTAGGCCCCACCCTCTGCGTTTTGTCATTGACAACATGATCTATGTAAAGTTCATATATCTGAATTTTTAGTGCTGGCAGCTTTTAGTAACTTATTAAACCTGAGCGCAGTGAATTCTATCTATCTTTAGGATGTACATTTTAGATGTCCTAACATATGATCTATGATAGCTTGCTGCAGGTCAGGGACTTGCCAAATGGGTAAGGAAATAGATTAAAATCCCAGAACATGCACCTCTAAATGTTAGTCAACAGCAGTAGATCACATTTTTATCTTGACAAGTTTCTTTGAAAACCAAATGGAGGTGGGGCACTGGATACAAATCTTTGAAAAGAGTTATTTGAGCCCAAGGGTCCAAGTTCCCCAGCTCTCCATATAGCTGGGGTTCCCTGGGTATCGGGGTCAACCAACTTGAGAAGTCTGTAAATTTGAGCCAGAAGGAGCACCAAAAACCAAGGAGAGCTCACAATTGTAGTTTATTAGTTGCACAAATGACAACAGGGTAACACAAGACAGCCAACACTTTTCAGTGGCCAAAATCCCCCCGTCATCAGAACTTTTTACAGTTTCACATCTAATGGATCCCAAATTAAAAACCCGAATGTGTCAATCAGGAGGGTGAAAAATGAGTGAGTGACTTATGTTGTATAGAACGCTAGTGCAACATGATTATGCTGCGATGCCACTCAATACAGGCACTCTGTCATTCGTGTTTCTGATTGATTGATGCTCCTTCTTGCCTAACTTTACATGTGTTTCTTGAAGCAGTGTGGGCAAGATATTTCTATCTATGGTTTTGTGTCCTGAGCCAGTACAGGCTGTATTCACCCAGTGTTTGAAGTATTTGGTGCCAAATTGGGGCCCTTTTATTAGCTGCCCTCACAGGATTGTGGGTAAATGTTGTCAGCACTGTTGCTATAGTAATTGAGTAATTTCATTAACATAAGATATAGTGATGTTGAGTTGCACCTACCACTGTTCCCAAAATTTCTGAGCTTCTCCAAGTAGTATATACGAAGATTCTTCAAAAAGTTTCCACACTTTTTTTTTTTTTTTTAACTCTTTTAATTAAGAATTAAAAAAAAATAATTACATCACTTTTCTACATGGTCACCTTTGTTTGCTATGTATTTTTCCCAGTGTCGTACCAACTTTTTAATGCCATCAGCGAAACTCCTCCTGCCCGCAACGTTTCCAACGAAAATATATAAAAGTGCAAAAACTTTTTGAAGATCTCTAGTATTTGTTGGTGTAAAAGGACGGTGACTTCAGGAAATTTCCTCTAGGAAATGTATGCAGAAACTTCTCCAAACCTATAAAACACTGGCTGAATTACCCATTTCTTTGGTGAATTTTGTAATATCCAATTTGTACTTTTGGGCAGAGGAGGGTAGGCTTAGAATCAGATTTTTACCTGTATACTGTGTCTCATTAAACGGATTTCCCCTCATTTCCTGTCAAGACAGGAATTGATGGCTCATCTCTCCAGGGGACACACAGCCAACACTCACTAAAATATGGTACAAAATTAGAACCTCTGGCAGTATTACTGTCTGAAATCTCCATATTTTGGTCATAGACAACCAAAAAAAAAGAAAAATCCCAAAAATATTTATTCTCACTAGATAAATCCAAAATGAAAAAATCTGTTTCGCTTTAGTTTAGTATTTTTTCTGCATTTTTTCTTTTTTGTATACGTAGCTTTTGTGAAGTCTTTAGGCTGATCACAAGACTTCTTCTCTTCTCTTTTTCCCTTTTCCCCCTTTGCCATTTTTGCTCTTTTCCCCCTTTTTGCTCTTTTCCCCCTTTTTGCTCTTTTCCCCCTTTTTGCTCTTTTCCCCCTTTTTGCTCTTTTCCCCCTTTTTGCTCTTTTCCCCTTTTTGCCCCTTCCCTCTTTTCTTCCCTTCACTTTCCTGTGCAGTCCTCGCTGAAGCCGAGAATGGCACCATGCTGATGCCCTCCCAGTGGACTGGGTCTAATACAGGCATACCCCATTTTTAAGTACACAATGGGACCAGAGCATGGGTGTCAGGGGCTGTAGAGGGGGGTCAGTGACTGTAGAGGTGGGTCAGGGAGTGTGTTTCCAAGTAGTGGGGAATCTGAACTATCCGTGCACGGATTACTCAGCTTATTATTAGCTTGAGAGCCCCTTTCATACACTCGCGGGTATGTCTATACTCGCGCGTGTGCGTAAAGTGATTGTACTTAAAGCGGAGTATGCCTGTATGTATCTATACTGTGTATATAGTGTTGTATCTATGCAATTGAATGTAGGTCATTCATGTACAGTATCATCATTTTTCACATTACACTCCAAGCTTTGTTTCCTTTGCACATCCGTAGCCAGGACCTTTGTGTTGTAGTTCAGCTGCTTGTCATGTTTCAAAGGCCGTCTTGTACAAATAATCTTCAGCGTATAAAATCTTAACTCATTTGTCTTGTTTTGCAATGGACAAGTGTTGAGAAATGAGGGTGATTTGCAGATATGAAGCACTGCGAGTGTCATCTGGGTGTTAACACTCCTTTATATTCTGAACTTATAGGCTTTGCCTCAGGGCTGCATCGGCAGTCCCACTTGTATCATGCATGTGCGTGTAAAAGCCGCAGCCTTAATTTTATTTATTTACATTCCTGTGATATGAGGCTGCTTGTATCACTGTGGAGGAGTGAGACCCGAATGAGTCTCTAAAGATTCTGCAAAGTAGAACTTAAATCTTCCTCTAGTGATGTCATCAGTCCCGGATTACAGGTGTGGTATCGCATTGCATCCCTGGATAAACGTTTACAGCCTGCATCCCAGAAAGGAGTTTCAGGACCAGTTGGCTGAACATTTAGATGGCATGTGGGTTTTTATCTTTCACATGTGATTGGTTAGTTCAATGGGTCTATAGTTTGCCTCTTTTTATTAAAGTTTCTTTATCCCTTTGCAGCCACCATCACAAGTTCATCGGAGAATGACGACCGCAGTGGTTCCAGTTTAGAATGGAGTAAAGACGGCAGTCTTCGGACTGTAGGGCATCAAGGCATGATGATTCACGAGAGGAGGATAGATAATTGCTCGCCCGTTGTAGAAGAAGAAACGTGCAGCACGGCAGAGAATTTGCCAAAAAGTGATTCGTCTGCTGGAGAAGGCCCAGTTTCCTACATGCAGAACTCCAGCTCATTGATGATGCAACGACCCAACTCTGTGGCAGGTAAGAGATGAAATCTTAGAGGAACTGTTTGTGTTTCTTGAGAAGTTTGGCAGAAGAAACCACAAGCTGGATGAGCGGTGCATGTGGTTTATTTTGTTACTCTTTGTTTATTGGTTTAAAGTGAATTCATTTTGCTCCTTGTCAGAACAAATGGCGTCTTTGGAGACCCCAGTTTGATTCAGTCTAAGCTTCTGAATGGTCGCAGGTGCTTCACCCTGGTAATGGAGCAATATGGCTTCTGTCTTTAGAATAGAATAGAAGGGAAGAGAAAGGCTCTGGCCACACTGTTTTTTTTGTTATTTAAAGATACATTTAGAATTTAATGTTTTGTTTTTTTTTTTTGCCTTTATGATGTTAAAATCAGACTAAATGTGTGGGCACAGAGAATGTTTATATATTATCAGGGTTTACACAGCATTGTCCATGAGGATAATCCCATCATGCAGGCTGAAAACCACTAGATTACGTACATGAAGCTGGCCCTACACAAGTAGAATTTTGTTTAAACATTGATTTGAAATTCTAAAAAATTATTGAGTCAACTAATGTTATTCGAAAGCTCCTAAAATTCTAAAATTTAGTTCAGACCTGCTTTTTGAATGACCCCCCCCCCCCATACAGGTTTTCTTTTCTGCCTAGCACATGCACATTACTATATGTATGATTTCTTTGCAAAGGGAAATCACATTCAGATATGAAAAATTTTCCATCCTGCTTCTTTACATTTTCTCATCACTACAGTTGTAAATGATTATCGATTTGACATTAACCATTAGAAAATCAAACAAACATTTTGAAACCGCAAAATTTTACTGGTGTAGGGTCTGCTTAAAGGATAAGTTCACTTTAAAAAAAAAACAAAAACATTTTTTTGCAGGTAAAAAAATGTGCATTTACAATATTTTTTTTTTTTTTTTTTTTTTAGAGGAGCCTGGAAAGCATTGTACCAGCGATCAGCAGATCGTTGATACCATTCAGGTCTCCTGCAGACTGTCAGTGAGAGTTGTCTGTCCGTACATCGTACGGCCAAGCGGTTTCACAATCACAGGAAGACTCAATGAGCTACCACAGCACCCATCAGCACCCAACAACGCTATGGTAGTTTGAGAATGGTTATGGGTAAGAAAGCACATAAAAAAAAAAAAGCTATAGTCATGTAAAATATATTAGATGAACTCAAGGGAAAGCAAAAGTGACCCCTTGTAGTGTGAGTGGCAGCTGCCTTTGCATTTTTAAATGGTTTCTAGGGGAACAAAAAAAGCAATTTCATTTATCTGATCTTCTGCTCTAGCAGGCTCCCTCTGTGCTGCAAGGCAGGTTCCAATAGTCTCTTCTCCCTTATGCTCTGGCGTTTGCAGGTCCTGTGACGTCATCTGGTCCAATGCAGGGTCTATAGCACTTTAATACACAAGGATGCAGAGAAACGGTCCACCAAGGGAGTGTGGGGGTGTAGAAGGAGCACGGGCTGCTGAGGGAGTAGATGATTGGATACGTAAAACTGCTTTTCCCATCTCCTAGACCTCAAAGAACTTTTAACTCTTGCAGTGGGGACAACTCCATTGCAAGGGAGCATTTTTACATTCCTCAGAGTTGGGCTTTAAAATAAAGGCTCAGGGTTTTTTTTTTTTTTACATAACAAATGTTATACTTACAATTGCACAAAGCAGCCCTGAAACTTCTCTTCTGGGTTCCCCAGCCGGCACTCTGGGCTCCTCTTCTCTGTGCTCCCTCAATAGGAAACCACTTCCTATGAACGCGCATTTGCGGGCTCGAACCGTCTATTGACACACACAGCTCGGCCCCCCCCCCCCCACTCCCTCCTCTCAGGATTTGATTGACAGCAGCAGAAACCAGTGGCTCACTCTGCCTCAGCAAAGCCTGTGAGAGCAAAGAGAGAGCCGCTACAGATGGGCACAGCGCTGGATCGTAAGAGAACTCTGGTAAGGATTTAGGGGATGAGGGGCGATATAACAACTGGGATATTTTTTACCTTCATGCAGGGAATACATTACTTTAAAAAAATGTTTAGCCTTTAATACCAATTGAAGATAAAGACTGTAGTAATTACTCAAAATATGTTCTTATTGTACATATACTATACCTATGCTCTTTAAAGAGACTCGCCCAATCAGTGTCTACTTAAAGAGCCCCACACAGTTATATTCAGCTTGCCTATGCTCCCTTTTAATCCAGCCTCTATTGCAACCAGAGACCATACCCAGTGATTCCGGGTATGGAGGAGCATGTGACCTCCTTCCCAAGTGACAGTTCTAAGATCTAGCAGCCGATTACTAGGCCTGAGCACCGGGGCAATGACATCACCGCTTCCCATAGCAGCCATCAACTGATACTGGGGATTTTGGTGCCGGGCAAGGTGAATATTAGTCTGGAGGGGGTTAACAGTGTCTCCTTAAAGTGTTAGTTCACCTTTTACAGAAAAAATAAAAAGGTAAACGAACACCGTATACCCCCCCCCCCCCCCCAATCATGGCTGTACTTATTGTATAAATAAGATTTCGCGCAAACACATTAATTGCTGTTATGACAAATAAATAGTGTAGAACCAAAACCATAATGTGTCCAATAATAATAACAACGTAATCTTCTATTTTCTTGTTGGACACTTTAGTGGATAAAACACATTGATTAATGGTATGACAAATGAATAGTGCAGAACCAAAACCAGAAAGTGTCCAATAAAAATGAAAGTGTATTCTTCTATTTTCCTGTTGGACACTTTAGTGGAAAATTGGCTAGATGGTATATTTTCACATATATTCAAAGATTAGATGGTTTCCTTCCCTTGAGACAGGTCTCCCATTGCCCTTACCTTAAAGGGCTTAAGATAAAGCCTTGATGTAGATACAAGTGATGGTCTGGGAGTGTCTGGAGTCTGTCCCCTGGTGGTGGTTCCCGGTGTGTTGATGCTCAAAATCCTTCTAAACAGGGACGATTCCGGATCCTAAGCTCCAGCCCAACCAAGTGGGGAAAAAAGAGAAGGGAAAGAAGGGCTTCCGATGGTGTAGTACGTTAAAAAATATATTTTATTGTACCATAAAAAACTTTCCAAACATTGGATAAAAATCACTACACACTGTGGATACAGTGTGCAGCGGTGACAGGTAAAGATGGCGGCGGGACGCCGGCACCTAGTACAAAACTTCCGGTTCACACTGTCAGCTTCTGGGTGAGAGCAGTGTGTAATCTCGTGTGGAATGGTTGACGGGATCCTACGCGTTACGTCACGTGACCTCGTGACTTCATCAGGGATCATCATGGCTGTACTTAACTACCATGGATGCCAAGCAGTCAGCTGGTCCAGTGCTCTGGAGATTTGAAATCCTCGCTCTTCCTCCTCCTAATCTGCGCAAGCTTCCGGGATGGATTAGAGCTATTCGCTGTGCAGGCGCTGACCAAAACGAATTGCTCCGGTCCTTCCCGGAAGTTCTGCACAGGGAAGAGGCAGAAGAGCATGAATTTCAAATCCCTGGATGGCTGGACCTGGCTGTGGGGACACTGACCGCTAAGCATCTCCGGAGGTAGGTGCAGACCAGGGGGATGGGGACGGTGTACGACAGGGGTAGGCAACCAGTAACCCTCCAGCTGTTGTGGAACTACATTTCCCATGAGGCATTGCAAGGCTGGCAGTTACAATTACTCCCAGAGGCATGATGGGACTTGTAGTTCTGCAACAGCTGGAGGGCCCTAGGTTGCCTACCCCTTGTGCACCTTTTTATTTTTTCTGTAATGGTGGACTAACACACTTTAAGACAAATCTGCAAGGGTTTCAACCTAATGGAGCTCCTGGGGGGTGTAAGCTGAGGCTCCCCCAAGTCTTGGCCCATATCATGTGAGATAGTTTCACAGTGCAGTGTGTGTGCTACACTCCTTTATATGGTTAGCTTTTGCTTGTCTTTGCTATCTTTTTCAATGTTGGTCCAAAGCGAGTTCCCATATTATCAATGCAATTTTTTTCTGAAAGTTTTCCAGTGACCCCCTGGCTGGATATGAGATGACCTTCTTTTCCATGGAATCTCCATTCACAATGTCTGCATTCTGAACTGTAATGTCAGGCAGAAATGAGAAGGGCGACAGGGCAGCCTGAGTTGTGCCGCTGCCCAGATTTGAATTTTAACGCTGTGATGTGGTTGCAAGCATTGCACACTTAGAATGATTCTTACTAATTGTACCACATTCCTTCTGGATGAGCCGGCAGAACTGGGATCCAGTTTGTCTCTCTGGGGAGGGCAGGAGATGATGAGAACTGTGTAGGTGTGTGCCGCTCGTGTTTATTGTGTCAGCAAGTTAGACCGAGAAAACAAACAGCAAAGCTTGTCACTCCCGCTTTAAATGGCGTTTGTATAAAGGGAGGAGAGATGAGTGAGAGGTTCTGGCCCCGCAGTAGGGAAGTGAATTAAATGGCAGGTGTCTTTTCTCCACATTCCCACTTCTATATCATCAGTTTATTCAGATGGGAAAAGGGTGGATTCATCAAACGAGTTTCTCAGATGTATTTCCTGTGAACAAACTCATTTAACAAAACATACCTCCCAACTTTTTGAGATGGGAATGAGGGACACCTATCAGTAAAAGTATGCAGGCATAGGACACACCCCTTGCCACGCCCCTTAAAGGAGAATTGTACAAAAAAAACAAGATTGGTTAAAACTGCTTTTTTTTTTTACCACTATTATTCCTTTATATTGGCTTTTGGAATTTACAAATGCAGCAATTTAGAAATCAGATGAAAGGTTTAGCAATGGAAAACACTTTTTGATAAATAAAAAGTGCATTTTATATACATCTATATGGATCAGACCAACATGAGGGACAGAGGGACAGTCCCTCGAAATCAGGGACATTTGGGAGCTATGAATAAAATACTGTGTGCTTTATGGTCATAAAAGATATAAAGTGTTACTAAACCTAAACCCAGGACCTTGCATTCACTATATCTGGTCTCCCACAGAACATGGAAATGCAATTATTTTAGTAAATATAAACTGCTAAATACCTTTTCTCATCAGCAGTATTTAGCAGTCTTGTGACTTCTATCAGTGTCTGGTTAAAGCTTGTAGGAGGAGTTTTCATTCTCCTCTGACTGTCCTATGAGACTGCAGGACCCCCGTCCCTCTGTCTGGATAGTGCTGATTGGCTCTGTGCTTGATCACATGCACCCTCCCAAAGAAAAGAAAAAAACTCTCTAACAATACACACCAAACTGAGCAGTGACTCCAAGGCTTTGTTCTATCAGGAGATGGATTGGGGATAGTGGAAGAGGGGGAGGATCAGAGAAGACAGGATCAAACAGACTTTTCACACAATGCAGAGGATTAACCCCTTAGGTTCCACAGTGAATATAACATGCATGCCTTACTGCATATACAGACTGATTTTACTATTGTGGGTTTAGTAACATTTTAAAGCCAAACACAAATGCAGCTCCATATTCATTTTTGCATCTTTTTTTTTAATGCAAGATGTGTAAGTTCTTGAATTTTGACCTAGTAACCTCTTGCAGTTCCTGAACAGCAGAGGTAAGACTGGGAAAGGGAGAAGCAGTACAAAGAGTCCGTCAGTACTGCTGCAGTGCTTGTGTTCTATAAGGAAAATGCGGATAGGAGTGAGCAGAGTGATGGAGAAATGAGCCTCTTAGGTTATTCTTCTTATGCTGTTTGCCTGATATTCAGCTTTAAATAGTGTAAGTACAGTGTAGTTATGGTCAGTATAATCTTTGGGTGCCAAAAAGGACAATTTTCTAAGGTGAGTCATTGGAAATCTCAGTTATTTCAAAGCTAGTACATTAGCTGGGCTTCATTGGAGATTATACTGCCCACTTAGGCCGGCCATACACAGTTTGAATCTCAGCTGGTTCAGCAGGAACCGGCCGAGATTCAAACTGTTGAGGAGCAGGCTGTATGTGCCAAGTTGATCAGCCTGCCGGATTCTCTTATGATTATCGCAAGCGGCTGCTATAGCTGCTAGTGATAATTACTGTCTTCTCTCAGCGGGGATGGCCTCCCCCCGCCGGGGGAAGACAATGGCCCAGCAGGAGGGTTTCCCGCATCATCACTGTCTGTGTTGATGGGGGATTCGTGCAAATTTATTTCCTGCAACCCGTGGTTGCAGGAAAGAAATTCTCTCCATGTATGGCCGGCATTTAGTGATACACAATAGGAAGTGCAGTGCTGAATCTCCATTGCCCTGTGAAGTTTGTGTTGCTCGTGCCTGTTTTCTGGCAGTTCACTTATTGTTTTAGGCCTGTCATATTATCCATCATCTTGTGTCCCGTCAGAGGTATTCAGTCATTTCCTGGAATTCCAGTAGAAGAAATATCATCATTATTTTTATTATCATACAGGATTTCTATAGTGTTGACTGTTTGCACAGCGCTTTACGATATAAATGGAGACAGTACAGTTCAGTAGAGAAGGATGAGGAAGGGCCCGCTCTTGGAGCTTACAATCTGAGAGAGATGGGAGTTTTCACAAGGTAATAAATAGTTTGCAGGATGGTCAAAGTCCGGTTTTTGGGTGGAGACGAGAGGGATAGGCTTCCTAGAATAGATAGGTTTTCAGGGATCACCTTAAGGCAGAAAGAGGAGAAGATAACTGAAAAGATTGGGTTGGGGGTTCCAGAGGATGGGGAGAGGTCCTGGAGACGGGCATGGAAGGGAGGTGACAAGGGAACTAGATAGCGGGAGGCCTTGGGAGGAGCGTAGAGGACGATTTGGGTTACATTTCGAAATGAGTTTGGTGATATAGATGGGGGCAGAGATGTGGATGGCTTTGTATGTTGTAGTTAGTGTTTTCAATTTTATACGTTGGGCTAGTGGAAGCCAGCAGAGCGACAGCCAGTTTCATTTGCCAGTTCCAGCTATCCAAGGTTCTGATCCGGTTTCTAAGGAGCCTGTAGAAAGTCAGTTGGTAGTTCTAGTGGATGGAGTAGATAACATTCTTTTGGCAAAGATCACAGTAGAATTCCTTTATTCTAAAATGGACAGAATGTGAGCCATGGGTGGCCTAGTCACTACCACCTGACATGACAAACTTCAAATGTAAAATGGAAGGGAGTTGATTGGAACATTCTCAGACGAGCAGTGATTGTAGCGAATCAGATGCAGGCACTTTTGGGGTATTTTAACAGCTGCTGCCTTAGTAGCAAGCAGGGGAGATTCCTTTTAAAAATGCTGTTTTGTGTGGATGGGGGGATCTATTGATTTCTCTTCTTCAGGTCTGTGCATTCCTAAAGTGGAACTTTAGTCAGAAAATGAAGTCCTGCTAGACGACTTCAGGCTGGCCCCTTTTGCAGGTATAGCTATGTACAACATTAAAAATAAGTGCCTATACTGTTTAAAATCCAGTAATACACTGTCTCACCCTGTTCTGCACATGCTCAGTTGCTCTCCATTTTTTGGCACTTTTAGGCACAGCCGAGTTTGTAGAGGCCGATCTGTTGACAGCCTTAAAGCGGAATTAAACCCTCCTAATGCTTTACAGCCAAGGAAGCTGCCATCTTGGCTACTATTTGATCTGTAACTGCCATGGTGCTGCACATGCGATCAGTTATGACACCAGACATTTGATGGTTTGACAGTAGGGTTACACCACTTTTTTAAGACCATGTGCAAGTACTGATACTTTTTTTTCATGTCATGTGGCAGTGGACTGTGTCAGTAGTTTTTTTTTTTTTAACAATACAGATTCCCCAGTCCCTTTCTCTGCAGCCTCGGCTGTATTGAAGATGAATGGACAGGAGACCGTTTACAATGCTCAGTTATGAATGGACAGAGTCAGTAATCACTGACTGTGCATTCAGAAAAGGAAGGAGCCAATAAATTACCTATTTACCGGCTCCTTCCTCCGCTCTCCATCCTGACAGATCCGGGACGGGGGACTGGAAGGGCACGGAGGGGGACTGGAGGAGGACCAGAGGAGCACAGAGAAGGAACGGAGAAGGACACAGGACAGACAGGGATGATCGGTACGGCAGTGAGGGGAGTTAGAAGCATCGATCTCCCTGTATAGATTTAAAAAAAGCAGCTGATAGCCGCGAGGGGGGGGGGGGGGGGGGGAAGAGGTGGAGAAGCGGCTGTCAGCTGCTTAATTGAAATCTATACAGGGAGATTGATGCTTGTAACTCCTCGCACTGATCGTCCCTGACTGTCCAAGTTTCGGGTCATGCATCGGAGCATTTGCAGGAGTACAAGTACTCCTGCAAATGCTCGGTATCGATACCGATACTAGTATATCGGTGCAACGCTATTTGACAGTTTGGTTGAGGAAGCAAGCAGACGTGACCATTACATTCCTGGAAAGCCGGGATTGCTAACTGTTTTTTGAAACTGGTAAATCGATGATTTTAGTTCCGCTTTATAATTTACTGCTGTTCAGGGGTTCTGGTCTGCAGCAAAATGGCAGCCTCCAGCAAGAAGACACAGGAGCAATGTTGGAGGAACTTTACAGCACACACCTATTTTGGTGGCATAATTATTATTGTGGAATGTATGTTCATTGCTAAAGAACATTATTTTTTATCACGTTGTTATGGGTAAAATTCTGCTTTCATGTATGGCTAGCCTTAGAAAATGATACAAACAGACAGCTATGGACAAACAGGCAGCTATGGACAAACAGGCAGCTATGGACAAACAGGCAGCTATGGACAAACAGGCAGCTATGGACAAACAGGCAGCTATGGACAAACAGGCAGCTATGGACAAACAGGCAGCTATGGACAAACAGGCAGCTATGGACAAACAGGCAGCTATGGACAAACAGGCAGCTATGGACAAACAGGCAGCTATGGACAAACAGGCAGCTATGGACAAACAGGCAGCTATGGACAAACAGGCAGCTATGGACAAACAGGCAGCTATGGACAAACAGGCAGCTATGGACAAACAGGCAGCTATGGACAAACAGGCAGCTATGGACAAACAGGCAGCTATGGACAAACAGGCAGCTATGGACAAACAGGCAGCTATGGACAAACAGGCAGCTATGGACAAACAGGCAGCTATGGACAAACAGGCAGCTATGGACAAACAGGCAGCTATGGACAAACAGGCAGCTATGGACAAACAGGCAGCTATGGACAAACAGGCAGCTATGGACAAACAGGCAGCTATGGACAAACAGGCAGCTATGGACAAACAGGCAGCTATGGACAAACAGGCAGCTATGGACAAACAGAGTAATAAAAGTGATACTTCTTATTTATAGAAACAGGATAGCGCAGTCATAAATGTAGGGGATTCATTTTGACAGTGCGCCTTTCCCTGTGAAGGTGATGATGGCTTTGGCGTTTAAAATAAGCAATGGGTTTCCTTTATTATAAACCAAGCATAGCTCCTTGTAAGCTTTGAAAATCACTGAACATAATCATTTAAAAAAAATAAAACTGCATTTAGGATTTTATGTGCTATATTCTGAAGGGTAGTATACCATCAATTGGAGTCCTGCTTTCGGTGTTTATGATAGTTGCGCTTCTTTAAAAACTGTAGTAATCTAGTAGAATGTATAGGGTGCAAATTCCTCCACTTACATATAGGTGTGTGATAAGCATTTGAGAAATGCCCTTAAGTCATATCAGTCCTGGGAACCTTCTGTGTATGTAGGCTGATAAAATGAAGATGCTTCAAGTAGATAATGAAAATATGTGTAAATACTCAATGAAAGTGGAAGGAATTGTGAGGAGGAGATAGTCTTGGTTTGCTCACACACACACACACACACACACACACACACACACACACACACACACACACACACACACACACTTACCTTTACAATCGCTTTAAGTTATGCTTTAAAGTGGTTGTAAACCTTCCTTTTTAAAAAAAAAAAAAATGTAGACAACAATCATGTATATACTTACCTGCTCTGTCCTCCCTCTTCTGGGATCCCCCACCGACGCTCTAGGCCCCTCCTCTTCGGTGGGTGCCCCCATGGAAAGCCTCTTTCTATTGGGGAACCTGTGTGTGCTCGCTCCTGATTCCTGCTGCTACGTTCATTGATACAGACTGCAGGACTCGGCCCCGCCCCCTGCTCCCATGTCACAGGATTTGATGGACAGCAGTGGGAGCCCTTATCATGCTGCCCAAGGAGAGAGACAGCGGCGGGAGCCTTCATCACGCTGCCCAAGGAGAGAGACAGCGGCTTTTACCCCCCCAGACTTTATTGAATTGGCACAAAGTGAATTTTCATTCAGTTCTATTCACTAGTCCCCTCAGTGACTTATTATAAGCAATGCAGAGTCCTTTATGTTTGCGTTGGCGCTGCACTAGGAAAAGTCTCCAAACGTAAGGTATTTCATAGCAGATTCTCCACATCAGCGCCATTTGCTCTGTCTTATTACCAAAGTTGCTAATTATCAATTGTCAACAGCTCTGGGCTCTTTTCAGCTGCTGGTACCGGGCACAGCTGTGGAGGCGGCCATAGTCTCTGTCAATGGGTGGCATTCAGGCCGAGCCAGTCGTGCTATCTCTGAACACAGTTTGTACCCGTTGACAAAGAGTATGGCTGTGTTTGCATATGGACAGCTGGAAGCAGCTTGGAACTGCTGACAGGTATATAGAAGGACTCTTCTCAGCAGTTTAGTTTATAGTATACAAAGATAGTATAGTGAAGGGGGTCTAAAAACAAAGCCTAAGATCCTAACGTTGTATAGATTATGTAATATTGTCATCTATGTTACATTCTAATGTAAAATATGGCCCCATGCTTGTGCCAAATATAACCTTCAAATGAAAACCTTTTAAAGCGTTTGTAAACCTCAGACATGAAATATGAACAAAGCATATCCCTCTATAGTGTGTACTTGTCTCAATTAAGAGCACTACGTGTCATTTCTGTCTGCTGCTTCATTCCTCTGCTATTAGCATGAGTCACTACTAAGGATGAGCTCCGGCGTGTTTGCATGCTGCACGTGCAGAGCCCGCCAGGAACTCGCCACGGCACATCGCTAATCACAGGCAGTGAGATATTTCCCGATGTGCGGCTGCAGAGATCGGGAAATGTCTCACTGCCTGTGATTAGCGCAGCGCATTGCCGACTTCCTGGCGGGCTCCGCACGTGCAGCTTGCGAACATGCCGGAGCTCATCCTTAGCAGTGACTCATGCTGATAGCAGAGGAATGAAGCAGCAGACAGAAATGACACTTAGTCACTACTGATAAGTTTTCCTGATACCAAGGAGAAAAGGTGAGGGATGGGGATCTCCAGCACACAGCCTGTGATTGGCAGCCTCAGCTCTGTTCCTGTGTGCTGTGTGAAGGTGGGGGGGGGGTGTCCCTTCCCTCCCCTCCAATCGGCTCCAAGAGCTCTCCTCTCTTAGCTCCTGAGCTCAGCAGTGTGTAGTTTCAGCTCTCCGCCCCCTGTTTTCCGACAGCTCAGAAAAGCTTTATATTTCCTGGTCTTTGCACAGATTAAGAGAAGATTGCAGATAAACAGGTACAACTTATGTAGGCCAGTCACTTCACTGGTTTTACATGTAAGGATTTACAACCATTTTAAGCTGAACTCAAGGAAAGGGGAAAATTTTTCCTTGCAGTGGGGCTGCACCCACAGTGCAGGGATACCGGTCCATTTAGGTCTGGGGGGACATGGAAAAGTAGATTTACTTACCTGCTCCTCCGTTTTTCTGCTCTGCCGGAACTGGTCCCTGCAGCGTCTTCTCTCCTGTGCTCTAGAAGTCTAAAGTCCTGACATCATCAAAACTGATGTAGGGTCCATAGCCCTTCTTTGGATGTGAGGACGCCAAGGAATAGTCCACCGCTGGAGCATGAGGGGGCGCCATCTGCCAGAGGAGCGGAGGATCAGGTAAGTAAAAGTGCTTTTACTCTCCCCTAGAATTAACGAGCAGGTAAAGCTGGCAGTGTAAATGCAGCCCCACTGCAAGGGAGAACTTTTAGGCTCCAGTCACACTTTTGCGATTTGGGTGCCATTATCCTTTTTAAGGATTACGCGGCAAACCACACTTTAAAAATTTGCATGAAGCTCGCTGCCCAAAAAGAAGAGCTTCTTTTCGGATGACAAACGGGCATAGGGCAGTCCATTCAATTGAATGGGCTGGCCCTATGGAACACACAATCACGTGAGAATCGCTCTTTGAAAATCGCACAGCAGGAAAGCTTGTTCCTACTACCGTGATATGTGAACGGGGCCTTTAAAGTGATATTAAAGTTTTTTTAAATAACATTTCATACTTACCTGCTCTGTGTAATGGTTTTGCATAGAGCAGCCCCAATCCTCCTCTTCTTGGGTCCCCCACCGGCGCTCCTTGCTCCTCCCCCTTGACCCGTGTCCCCAATAGCAAGCTGCTTGCTATGGGGGCACTGGTGCATGCTCGCTCCTGAGCCCTGCTCTATGCATTCATAAAACACATAGAGCTGAGGTTCGGCCTGCCCCTCCTTATTGGCTCTTCAGTGACTCCCACTGCTGTCTCCCAGCCAGTGAGCAGAGAGAGACCCGGGATTACCAAGGCTCCCCTGTGCACGACACTGGAACAAGAGGGGGTTAGGTGAGTATTGGTGGTGGTGGTGGGGGGGGGGGTGTGCAGCATAGAGAAGGTTTTCTATCTTCATGCATATGAAGGAGAGTGCCTCAATCTAGATAGATAAATAGAAATAGGGGTGAGTACCCTCATCCTTGTACTTACAGTGATAAAGTTATGGGGGATGTCAGGAGCTACTCCAAAGAATGCCCCATGAAAAAGAAAAAATTAATGGACTATCTCGGTACCCAGGGAATGGACAATTGAATATAAAAAATATGTTTTATTGTAGAAAAACAACATTAATACAAGCAATATATATAAAAAATGATTGCATACAATAGCAAGGTAATACAGACTTAAACAGTAGGAACCCCACAAGATAGTGGAGCCTCTGGAGATGTAGGTCCAAAGTGTGATCCTCTACATGTTTCGCAAATTCGCTTCTTCGGGAGGAATTGACCTTATACCTCTATGGAGAAATACAGTCTTCTAATTAAATTCATCACAAAATATTAAAGGGAAGGGAGAAAAATTATACTATTACAAATTAGGTATATCAATACTTGGAGTAAGTTTGTTACAGGCGAGCCTGGCTTACCGATGGAAACCCAAAATCGGGGTCAAGGGCGGCAATGTATGAGGCACTCAAAAAATTGGGAATGCCTTCTTCCAGTGCCTCCTGTGTTCGTCGCGCGCGGGGGGGGGGGGATTACCCAATTTTTTTGGGTGCCTCATACATTGCCGCCTGTGACCCTGATTTTGGGTTTCCATCGGTAAGCCAGGCTCGCCTGTAACAAACTTACTCCAAGTATTGATGTACCTAATTTGTAATAGTATCTTTCCCCCTTTTCTTCCCCCTTCCCTTTAATATTTTGTGATCAATTTAATTAGAAGACTGTATTTCTCCATAGATGTATAAGGTCAATTCCTCCTGAAGAAGGAAATTAATTTGTGAAACATATAGAGCAGGGATATGCAATTAGCGGACCTCCAGCTGTTGCAGAACTACAAGTCCCATGAGGCATAGAAAGACTCTGACAGCCACAAGCATGACACCCAGAGGTATGATGGGACTTGTAGTTTTGCAACAGCTGGAGGTCCGCTAATTGCATATCCCTGATATAGAGGATCACACTTTGGACCTACATCTCCAGAGGCTCCACTATCTTGTGGGGTTTCCACTGTTTAAGTCTGTATTACCTTGCTATTGTATGCAATCATATTTTTTTTATATATTGCTTGTATTAATGTGTATCAAGTTGTTTTTCTACAATCAAATCAAGTTTTTCTACAATAAAACATATTTTTTATATTCAATTCCCTGGGTCCCGAGATGGTCCATTAATTTTCTCTTGGTCATGGGGCATTTTTTGGAGTAGCTCCTGACATCCCCCATACCTTTTACCTTCATGCATAGAATCTATGAATTTAAAAAAACGTTCAGCCTTTACAATCGCTTTAAGTTTCCTGAAGTTGGGCTTTAAAATGACTTGTCTTTCTTTTTATATGAATAGCCAGGCCTGCAGGCCTCCCTTTTCCAGTGATGGGTGCATGTAGACAGATTGTCCTACCAAAACATTTAGAATTTGGGATTATTTAACACATGGAACATACTTTTAAGGCCATGTGTTTTTGTCTTTGTGAACTGGACTCGAGATCACAGGCTACTTTAGATCGTTGTCAGCTTGATGAATCGCTGTGAATTCTGCTCAGTTCAAATAGACAAAATACCACCTACTTAATGCAATAATAAACATTGTACGTTCTCTTTAGACGGAAGATAGAAATAGCATCACTTATGACACTCATGAGCATGAGAACCGTGGAGAAGTGATGAAAGATAATGGGTTTATCTAGAGATTGCAGACCACCCACTGCCAGAGGGTGACCGGGGGGGGGGGGGGGGGGGGGGGGGGGCCTGGGGCTCACCAAGAACGGAGTGGTGTAACATGCTGGTATCTGTAGTCTAAAGGCTTTGCGTGTGCTTAGATCAGATTTTATAACTTTTGATTACGTTCTTCATTTGGATCTAGAAGAAAGGCAAACAAAATGCATAGAACAGCAGTGGAGATATTTTATTTTTGACTTTTGTCGTTGAAGGCAATATTGGGAATTCGTAATAACCTATAGAAAGAGATGATCTTATTTAATGCTCAAATCTAAAAAAGAAATGCATGTGATTGTCACCTATTATATTATTTATTAGACTTGGGAATTCCTTCCTGAAAGAATAATGTGAATGGTTCAGTTTTCTTTCTCATGTGTGGGGAAAAAAGTTTCTGTGATATAAGCAAATAAAATCTATGTTTTGAGATTTTTGTCATTGCTCGGGTTATCGGTACACATGGCATAAAGCTAAAAATTCCAGCCAGATTGTTAAATGCTCGCTTGAAATGGGAGCTGGTTTACCAGTAGCAAATTGCTGGGATCATCTCTCCGACTGTCAGCATATCTTTTTCAGCACATCTACATGACTGACTGAGAGTGTGGCCTTTCCTTCTCCCAGTCTGAGTCTTCTCATATAAGAACAGTGGTTCCCAACTTCAGTCCTCAATACCCCAACAGGCTTTGGCTCTGTATTTATGACAGCAGTTTTATCTAAGGCCGGCCATACATGAGTTGCAGGAAAGAAATTTGCTTGATTCCCCCCATCAGCATAGACAGTGTTGATACAGGAATCCCTCCTGCCAGGCCATTGTCTTCTCCCGGCAGGGGGGGGGGGGGGGGAGAGCCGCCCCCACCGGGAGAAGACCGGTTACTATTATCTAATATTGTTTTAGTAGCGTATTCACTACTCCAGGTACAGCAGTCCACGTACAATGGCTGAGAGCGAACCTACCCCCCCCCCCCCTCCCCTTTTCCAAATTTACTATTGCTAGCCGCTATCGATAATCGCAGATAAAACCCAGCATGCTGGTTTTACCCAATTTGATCGATCAACTTGGTACTTTCAGGCTGGCCATACACAGTTTGAATCTCTGCTGGTTCTTGCTGAACTGGCGGAGAGTCGAACTGTGTATGGGCCCGCCTAAGGGAAATTCCCAACACATGGCCTGTTGGGGGTATTTGAGAACTGAGGTTGGGAACCACTGGTATAAGGAATTAAGAGATGTGGATATTGAGAAAAAAACATTTTAGGGTTTGTTCACACTAGTGATTTAGCCATGCTTTTACTGCCTCCCCAGCCGCTACCCCCTTTAGCTGCAGAGGCAGCGACCAGGTGTGTGCACACAACACGGCTGTAATGCTTTGATTTATGGCCTTGGCTGGAATAATACCCCCGGTCACACTCTAGTGAATGGGACTGCTCTGCAACCATCCCACAATCGCATGCAATGCAAGTTCAGGGTTCCAAAGTGTTAAAGCAGGTGGTGGGGAGGCATTACGATGCCTGTTAAACTATCTCAAAAGAGTGATCCAAATGCAGATCACAGTGTGAACGAGCTCCTAATGATTTTCACTGATAAGAAAACTTTATATCCATATCACCTGGTGCCCACATATAAGCCAGTCTTATCGCTTGGTCCTCATGCCAGACTGCTTATCCAGTTCCATGGCTATCTGCTTAGGTAGCATAGTGGCTCTTTAGTCGGCTTCTAGATATGGTTACTGTGCACTTCAAAAATAATGTGTTTACTTTTCCAGCAACAAGTTCCACAAAATTGGAAGACTTGAGTTATCTGGACGTACAGAGAAATGCCCCTCTACGCACCTCCATCCGAATGCCCTGGCATAACACAGCAGGAACACGTGTGCAGCAGGAAATTAAAGGTAAGAAAATCTATATCTTTTTACGTTTTCAACCTAGGTCTAGGTGTAGATATGGGCCTGAATGCAGTGAAGATTCTGTTGATTAAGCCAGTTTCTTTTGGATTAAATTATTTAGAACCTGTCTTTATTAACCTGCAAAGCAGCTGCTTCCATTTTTAGCCCAGCTCAGTGCAAAAATCTATAATTTACTCATCCCTCCACCTATATACTCCACCTATATACTTATACTAACCTGAGTCCCCCATCCAAGTCCCTTGCTCACGCCATTTACGTCTGCATAGACCGCAAATTCAGCACCACCAGTTAAGCATCGCTGTTTGGTCTATGTCTCCAAAGCCGGCCATTGACCAATCGAAATTTGGCCAGTTTAGCAGGAACCAGATGAATTTCAATCCCTCTATGGGCAAGCTGGTTGTATTGTGATTTTGGGGAAACCTCTCGCTGTTAGAATACAATAGCGCAGCAGGAGGGATTCCCCCATCCACACTGACTGTGTAGATGGCGGAATCAAGCGATATTCTTTCCTTCAACCCGTGGCAAAGCACTTCATTCACAAAGGAGGAGGAGGTAGGGCCTAGCACCACATCATCAAGAGGCGTGCCGGCTGAAGCAGGAAGAACTGGCAGGCCCCTTGTTCATGTCATAATCAGTAAGGCGGCATGGGAATCGAGAGGTGTCAGAGAACCGGAGGATCTCAGTGGGACAACGCTGGATCCTCTGGGCGGGTGAGTATCGGTAATGGAAGCAATGGACCACTTTGGGGGGGGGGGGGGGGGGTGGCGAGTAAAGATCCTCTTTAAGAAGACCATCTGGTACTTGTATTCTGAGGGGAGACCTTTGCAATGTTTTCTGGGGGAGTCCTCAGTGGTGGAACTGCCAAGAACCAGACATCAAGCCCAAGCTTTGTTGTCCTGATGGACAGGTTGGGGTCCTGAGTCCAGCGCCTCGCACCTCCTTGTTTTTGGGAAAAAAAAGCAGCCACCACATTTAAGGACTTGTAAACGCCAATATATAACATTTTTGTTCTTTGGCTTAGATACACTTTAAAGAAGATTGGTGCTCCTATTATAATATCCAAACCAAATTCCTAAACATGCACATATTTTGGGGTCAGTTTTGATGGAAGTCAATTAACGGCCTGGTATGTTTTATATGGAAAGAGAATACCAGAGCATCTGGATGAAACCCACACAAATACGGGAAGAATGTACTTCTTTGCAGATGATCTCCTTTTGTGGGAATCAAACCCAGTTTCCCCAAGGAAGAAGTGCTAACCACTTAAATCCCCTTAAGCCCATATTAAAAAAAAAAAAAAATGCATACCTGTACATATGTTGGTATGCAAATTGCAAATGGTCTTCAGAAAAAAAAAATTGAGGAATAAAACTGTTAGCTTGGCAAAAATGGCCTGATATGATGATTTTCTATACTTCACTGCACTTGGCAGTCTTCAGGAAAACTGGCTGCCTATGCATTTTGCCCCTGTAGTCGTCTTTTGTTAGTTGTGTCATTTGCAGGGGCTTGATCACATTGCCTCATTGTAATTTAACTCTGGCTTGTCTGATGTTGGCAGAACCGTTTTTGTGTTTGGTGACATTGTCTGGGAATGGAGGAGTTAACAGTTCATTTCTTGTTTTTCTCTACTTTGCAGCACGCTTTGTCCCCTACAAGCCACAGGACATTCTCTTGAAGCCGCTGTTGTTTGAAGTGCCAAGCATAACAACGGACTCAGTGTTTATTGGAAGGGGCTGGCTCTTTCAGGAGACGGAGGAAAAGATGAGAAGTTCAGAGCTGCCGGACAACCGCGGAGTAGTAATTGTTGGCTCCGTTGGCTTTGGAAAGACGGCGATCATTTCCAAGCTGGTGGCGCTCAGCTGTCACGGGACCCGTATGCGGCAGATTGCCTCTAGTAGCCCCTCTTCATCTCCTAAGGGTAATGTTGTATGATCTCATGGAGGATCACGCTTCTTTAAAAGAGTGCAATGATTACGTGTAAAATGCATTTAATTTGCTCTACATTACTAAAACATAAATCTCAGTCTAAACCAGCATTAAAGCTTAGTGCAGCCAAAATTACAAACAGAAAAATCAGCACAAGAACATAACTTAGTCAGGTGAGCTGTCTTTTTTTGTGTTCCCCTTCTTTTAGTGAAAAATTTCTTCTGTTCTGCTTCACCCCACCACCACCGTAATCTTCTGGTACGGTAGGGGTTAATAGAGCTGAAGGGGCTATCGCATGCTCTCATCAAGAGAGCTCAACTATTTCCACCCAGCTGCTGGGTGTGCTGGCAGTGGTATAACTTCTATGAATGGAGGTGGCGGTCCTATCAGTCATCTGCCCGTTTTCCATTCATAGAATCAGTACTACGGCTTCTATGAATAGCAGAGCTGGGCATTAAAGGTGGGCATAGTTTGTCTCTCTTGATAAGAGCCTATGACTGCCCCTTTGTTGTATTAACCCCTGCCACAGCAGAACATTGCGGGTCTAGGGGGCAGGTCGGAGGATGATTTTCACTAACAGAAGAGGGACCCATCAAAACCTAACTACCCTATACTTAATTAGTTTTAAAGTGGTACTAAAGTCTAGTTTTTTTTTCTATTAAAATAGCAAACATGTTCTACTTACCTGCTCTGTGTAGTGGTTTTGCACAGGGCAACCCAGATCCTCCTCTTCTCGGGTCCCTCTTCAGTGCTCCTGGCCACCTCTCGCCTATTCGGTGCCCCCACAGCAAGCAGCCGAGCTGCAGCCCTGTGTGTCCATTCAGACACGGAACTGCGACTTGCCCCACCCCCTTTCTCTCCCCATTGGCTAACTGAGTTTGATTGACAGCAACGGGAGCCAATGGTGCTGCTGCTGTTTCTCAGCCAATCAGGAGGAATAGAGATGGGTCCTGGACTGACAAGGCACTCGTGGACATCGCTGGATAGAGATGGGGCTCAGATAAGTATTAGGGGGGCTGCTGCACACAGGAGGCGTTTTATCATAATGCGTAGAATGCATTAAGATAAAAAACCTTCCGACTTTACAATCTCTTTAATGTCCCCTCCTCCTAATGCCTATGCTGACTGACCTGTGAAAAAAATATGTATTTACTTACCCGCTTCGGTCTGGTCACGTGATCCCCTGTTTCAGCCAGGGAAGAGGAGAGGAAGCTCTGCAACAGGAGCAGTGATATCACCCATAGGCTCCCTGTCCTAACCATTGGGGGCACTTCTTCCTCTCCCCTGCAGCCACCACTGGAGTGGGCTGAAAGAAGGTATGCATACATCTTTTTTTATACAGGTTAGCAAGCATAGGTGTTTGCGGGGATTAGGGGGGAGGGTGGGGGTGGGGACATTATTAAGACCAGTTGGGCTGGAATTCTACTTTAACACCCATATACTACTAAAACACTAGGTGTAAACAAAATAATACTATTAGAGACTGTGTGGAAGCAGAGGCCTCTCTGAAGCTTTCGATTCAGCAAAGCTTATGCTACCATCTAATTGGAGAGTATTCAAGCCCTGGCTTTGATTCAGCAGGGAGTTTGTGAGATATACTAACATCCCATAATGAGCTATGCATACTGTCTTTACTGCACTGTAATCCCAAGCAGTGCTGTCAGCACTATCTGAGTTTTCCCTGCTGGTCTACAGAACACCTCCCCCCTCTCTAACATGGGGGGGTTATTTGAACCCTAGTAAGGGCGTACTAAACCCATTTTTGTTGAAAGTTTCCTTTTAAGAAACTGTTATGGGCTTACAATGCAATTTGAAGTCTCTTTTAGTGTATAAGATCCAAGGCATTTGTTTTATTAATTTTCTCAGGAGCAAATTAGTTTGCCATGAATATCATCTAAAACATTCTCCTCATTCTACATTTATTCAGCCGAATGCTGTACATATACACCGATTAGCTATAACATTATGACCACTGACAGGTAATGGGAATATCTCGTTACAATGGCATTTGAAAATTGGTGGAATATATTAGGCAGCAAGTGAACAAGCCCATGGTGACCCACGTCCACAGCCAAAGGCTTCTACAATGGTCACGTGAACATCAGAACTGGACTACAGAGCAATGGAAGAAGGTGGCCTGGTCTTATGAATCGCCTTATCTTTTACATCATGTGCATGGCGGGGTGCGCGTGCGTCACTTACCTGGGGAAGAGAGGGCACCAGAAAGCGGTCTAAGAAGGCAAGGTGGCAGAGGCAGTGTGATGCTTTCTGCTGGGAAACCTTGGGTCCTGCCATTCATGTGGATATTACTTTGGTGTCCATGTCTCTCAATGGGTCGGGGGTGTTTTAGCAAAAGGGGGCCATACTCAATATTAGGGGAGTGGTCATAATATTATGGCTGATCAGTGTATAGTCAGCCTGCCATGTCCCACATATCTTCAGCACTGCTGGAACTGCTGTCTTTGCTTAATTTTGAGGTACCTGGTTTTGCTGCGGAGAGGCACCTGCTTCTGCCAGGAAAAAGCTCATACTGCCTGTAAAACAAGGAGTCTCCTTGGAAATAGTGTCTGCCTGCCAGATGCCAAGTCACACTCACCCTGTTCTGTGATCATTTGACACAGATGTTTGCCTAAGTCTGTTATATATAAATTAAAAGGGTTTTTAATGTTCAGTAAAAGAACTTAACATAAACTTCTCACAATCTTGGGCAGTTCAAACTTGGATGAGGATGTATAAAATAGAGGTTATCGTCAGTGCAAACTACATGTCAAAATGATTGGTAGATCCAGATATACGAGACTGAATTTACATGAAAAAAAAAATTTTTTAACATTTCTTAGAAAAGACAGGTCCTTCCTGCCCTATTGTTATTTTAATGTTATGAGTGACCTTACTGAACTGTAGAGTTGAAGGGGGCTCTGGGCGCTGCTCAACTTTTTATATCAAAAGTCAAATTTGCATTTAAAGCAGACCTTCAGTCATTTTTTCATCTTTCCATCTATGAAATCTTCTGCTCTTGTTGTTTTAACTTTGGATAGTAAAACATTTTTTTCTGCCAGTAAATACCTTATACAGCCCACTTCCTTGGCTTATGACGACATGAAAAGATGCAAATATACTCTTGCGTACAGGTGTATTGGCTAAAAGATCCCAAGGGTTCAGGAAGGACTGTGGATTTCGGCCTTGCTGCTCTTAAGGATGGGATTGTCCTAGTATTAGATGAAAAGAAAGAAAAAAAGAGCGCACCAGCCTAGTGCATTATCCTTGACAGATTTATTGATTAAAAACAAGATAAAATCTACTCACAAAGGTCGAAGAAAAAATCGCATTGTATATGGCACAAAGGCGAATAGTCCAGTGGTAGCAGTTTTCCAGGTCCCAGGAAGGAGGCGTACGGACTACTGCTGGCTAACGCGTTTCGAAGGTTACCCTTCTTCATCAGAGCCTTAATAGTGTTGGTCTCCTGCTGGTTTTTATACATGTGTCCATCCAGACAAGACTGGTCAGGTTAGTTCTGAGGCTCCTCCCTTAATTAGTGGGCGGTCCTCTCAGACCTTCTTCGACCTTTGTGAGTAGATTTTATCTTGTTTTTAATCAATAAATCTGTCAAGGATAATGCACTAGGCTGGTGTGCTCTTTTTTTCTTTCTTATGACATCATGCACAGCTCTCTCTCACTCTCGTGAGAGTTTGCCAGGAAGGGAGGGGGGATGAGCCATAAGAGGGCCAATGAGAGCTGCAGAGCTGGAGGTGTGTCTGTGTAAATCCAGGAAGTGAACAAGCAGCAGCTTCAGCTGCCCAAAGTTAAAATGGTTGCATCCAGACTCCATGGAGGGAGATTTCTGCAGCATATTTAGCAAGTACAGAATCGCAGTATATATAAAATAATATACAAAGTGGTTGTAGGGAAGCTTCAGAATGGCAAAGATGTTTTTATTACAAATTATGTGAGCAGACTGCAGTTGCTCTTTAAAGTGACACTAAAAAAAAAAAGATATGGTAATATAGTGGACGGGTGGTGGTGCCTTCGTCCCAATTTATAGAGAAAAGAAATGCCCTCCAATTTTGTTGGACTTTATGAATGGCAACACAGACAGTATGCTCCAGGAAATTGAAAAAAAAATTAAAAAGCTTTATTAGACAGCAGTAAAAATAAATAACCGCTTTCAACCCCGGAAGATTTGGCTGTTCAATGACCAGGGAATTTATTTGCGATACGGCACTGCGTCGCTTTAACTGAAAATTGCGCGGTCGTGCAACGCTGTACCCAAAATTGACATTTTTTTCCCACACATAGAGCTTTCTTTTGGTGGTATTTGAGCACCTCTGCAGTTTTTATTTTTTGCGCTATAAACAAAAGAAGAGGGACATTTTTGAAAAAAATTTTTACTTTTTGCTATAATAAATATCCCAATTTTTTTTCAAAAAAAATATTTTTTTTCTCAGTTTAGGCCGATGTGTATTCTTCTACATATTTTTGGTAAACAAAATTGCAATAAGCGTATATTGATTGGTTTGCGCAAAAGTTAAAGCATCTACAAAATAAGGGATAGATTTATGGCATTTTTATTATTATTATTTTTTTACTAGTAATGGCGGCGATCTGCAATTTTTATCGGAAATGCGATATTGCGGAGGACAAACTGGACATTTGACATATTTATTTGGACCATTGACAATTATACAGCGATCAGTGCTATAAAAATGCACTGATTACTGTATAAATGTCACTGGCAGGGAAGGGGTTAACACTAGGGGGCGATCAAGGGGTTAACTATGTTCCCTCAGTGTGTTCTAACTTTAGAGGGGATGGGACTGACAAGTGGAGGATAGAGATCGCTGTTCATACTTAGTATGAACACACGATCTCTCTCCTCTCCCCTGACAGAACCGGGATTATACACACAGATCCCAGTTCTCGCTCTGTCACGAGCGATCGCGGGTGCCCATCGGTCATCGCGTGTGCTGGGCACTCGCATCGGCTGCGGGCGCCTCCTACAGCGTCTTAAAGGGCCGAAGTACAGCTACAACGGCTCGCCAAGGGGAGCCATTCGGCCGGTCGGGAACCGGTTAAAATATTGCAGCTAGGAATGATGTGCAATGGTTACCGCATAGAAATGGGAGCATAACCTCAGACAACCAAGAAAACTACAGGAGCAGCTGACGCGTTTCAAGTGCAAAATTGCGTATCTTATTCAGGGATGCTTTTAAGTAGAATAGTAAGACAAATTTACAGAAAGACAGCTTTGTATCATGTTTTTAGTGTACTTTTTTGTGGCTCTGTACACCAGCATATACAGCATGAACATCTACCTCTATTGTACTTAAAATCATCCCTGAAGAAGATACGCAATATCGCATTCGAAACGCGTTTGATGCCCCTGTAGTTTTCTTGGTTGTCTGAGGTTATGCTCCTATTTCTATGCTGTAACCATTGTACATCATTCCTAGCCGTAATGTTTTTTTTTTTGTATAATAAGTTTTTATTTTTTAGAACAAGACATTACATGACATGTCCAACAGTGCAAATCTTGTAAACAATGGCCTCGCAGGGTCATTTAGTAACAATATGCAATATGTGGGTTGAACAAACACATACATTACTATTAACCTAATGTAAAGTGCTCTTCTAGGGATAACTCTGAGGGACTCGCCAAGTGAGTAATCAGAAGTTCTGGAAGCCCCATGTTTCCATGAAGTATGCAAGTGAAGCGGAGCCTGCTTAAGGGCTCGCGAGGGTGTGTTTACGTTGGGGGAATCACTGGAATGTGCGGGGTACGCGGCCCGGTGGCCCACGCCCGGAGCAGGAAGGGGGGGCTCAAAACCTCCATCAGTCCACCTCCCGCTCCCACGCGGGTCCCCGTGACCACGCAACGGTGGTTTATTCATGTGAAATTTATCTGGCTCTTGGAAATCCAGAGATCTCCCCCAGCGGGTTCCGTTTCTATATTGAATAGCCCATACTTAGCTGTTTCGCATGAGTTTCCCTAGTATTATACCAAAATAACAATAATAAATAGAGAGACACAAAAATAAAGGGAATAATAAAAAGGGAGAAAAAAAAGAAAAAGAGAGAGAGGTGGGGGGGTATGGTAAGAGTGAGAAGAGGGAATAGGAGAGGGAAGGGGGGGAAAGGGGGAAGGGAATGGGTCAGGTTACCTGCAAGAACTGGTGAGCTTCCTCTGCCACAGTGACGAACCCCTCGGAGCTGGATTCGTTGTCCCACGGGCAGGTCAGGTTTTGGGGTCTTGCCTACAGGGTTAAGTTTTTGTTAGCCTAAGTACTCTAAGAGTAGGGTCTGCCAGCTCCAGCAGTGCAGCGTCTAGACTAGACGACACCGCGGTGGAGCCAGAGGTGTATTCAGCCCATGACATCCAGATTGCATGGAATCGGTCTTCACGGCCTTTATTGGTCGCCACCCAATCCTCGGCCTCCCGGATCTCACTAACCTTTCCGATCCACTCAGCACGTGTGGGGGTCGTATGTTTTTTCCAATGAATTGGGATCAGGCGCCTAGCCGCATTTAATAAGTGCGGCAGCACACTTTTCTTGTATTTTCGTAGTGAGATCGGGGGGACCTGCAGGAGAAAGTGGGTCGGGAGGAAGGGGATTTCTATCTCTGTCACTATTTTGATTTGGTCACGTATATCTTCCCAGAAGGATTTAATTTGAGGGCAATCCCACCATATGTGTTTCAATGTGCCTTTCTGACCACATCCTCTCCAGCATAGCTCAGATGTGGAAGGGTAGAAGCGGGCCAGGTCCGCAGGTACCCTGTACCAGCGGGATAGCAGCTTAAAGTTCGTTTCCTGGGTCTTGGACTCTATTGAGGATGAATGGGTAAGCTGATACAGGTGAGTTAAGTCTGTCTTTGTGAATACAATGTCCAGGTCTTTTTCCCAATGTCTGATAAAGGCGGGTGTAGTGTTGGGGAATGAGGAACCTAGTAATTTATAAAGTTCCGAGACCAAGTGTGGTGTAGGTTCTTCTGCGATAAAGAGTTTTTCGAGGTGGGTGAGAGAAGAAGGGTCTCTAATCTTGTGGCCTTGTAATTGAAAGAAGTGATGTAGTTGTCTGTACTTCCAGAAGTTCATTGGGGTACCCTGTTTTCCTGTAGGCAGATATTCGTAGCCCAGGAGTTTGCCGTCTTTCATGAGTTTGCCACAGCTGGCGTCTCCACCCTCTATCCACGATTCAAAAAAACCTATTTGTTCTCCCGGGGGGAACCAAAGGAAACCTCCCAATGGGGCCAGTGGGGACACCGAGGGAGCCAATTTTAGCAGCGGGTTAATCTTATCCCAGGTTGACAGTACTGGGTTGTCAAGGGGGACGTTGTCTCCGACAGTCCTCTATGCTCTCGGGACAGCCAGGGAGCATATGATAAGTTCCTACCCGCTAAACATTTCTCTAGTGGTACCCATATCTTAGAGCAAGAGTGGAAACGCCAGTTGAGCATCCTCTGTATCGCTATAGCCCAATAGTATCTTCTGACATCTGGAAGGCCTAGGCCTCCGTTTTGTTTCGAGCGACGTAGGACTCGTAGAGCTATCCTGGGTTTGCGCGCATTCCATGTAAATTCAGACAGTATGCTAGATATCTTATCAAAAAAAGATCGGGGTAGTCGAATTGGTAGCATCTGTAAAAGGAACAGTATGCGTGGTAGAATATTCATTTTTATTATGTTCACCCTTCCCAGCCATGTGAAGGCCGTCTGTGTCCATTGGGATAGGTCTTTCTTAATGGTAGTTATCAGTGGGAGGTAATTAGCGGTATATAGGTTGTTAAAATTATCTGTGAGTTGTATACCAAGGTATCGAATAGCTGACGTGGCCCAGGTGAAAGGGAAGGCTGATTTGAGGCTCATTGTTAATTGGGATGACATGCAAATAGGGAGTATTTCTGACTTTGAAAAATTAATTTTAAAGTTTGAAAGAAACCCAAAGAGCTTCAGTTCCCTCATCAGGTTGGGCAGAGAGATCAGGGGGTTTGAAACATGGAACAGGACATCATCGGCATATGCCGAGAGTTTATGCTCCGTGTTACCCACTGTGAGACCCCTGATGTCGGGGTTAGCGCGTATTGTGCAGAGCAGAGGCTCCAGTACTAATGCGAACAAGAGAGGTGATAGGGGACACCCCTGTCTCGTGCCATTTCTGATGGGGAAGCGAGCCGAGAGGGTTCCATTTACCTTGACTTGTGCGCAAGGCGTTGAGTATAGTGCTAATATAGAGGACAGCATTCTCGGACCCATCCGCAGTGATCGAAGCACCTCCGTCAGGTAAGACCAGTCAACACGATCGAACGCTTTTTCAGCGTCTGTTGACAGTATGAGGTAAGGCTGTGGCTCGGGGCGGGCACGGGCCCAGTGAGTAAGGTGTACCGCTCTGATAGAGTTGTCCCTGGCTTCTCTACCTGTTATGAATCCCGTTTGGTCTGGGTGGATAATGTCGGGTATAAGGTATTTAAGTCTGTTCGCTAGTGTTTTCGCTAAAATTTTTATATCTAGGTTAAGGAGCGATATTGGCCTATAGCTCGGGGGTACGGTGGGATCCTTGCCCTCTTTCGGGATTACAGTGATGTGTGCCAGAAGTGCCTCTGATGGAATGGTTCCTCCTTCAGCAATAGAATTAAAATAATTGCACATAGGTGTCTCTAGGTGGGTCAGGAAGGCCTTATAGTATGCCTTAGTGAACCCATCAGGTCCAGGACTCTTTCCGTTGGGCAAGGAATTCACCGTGGCCCGAAGCTCGTTCAGGGTAATCGGGGCGTCTAAGTCTGAGGATTGCTCTTCTGTAAGTGTCGGGAGTTTGGCTGCAGTCAGATAGTCTCGGATCGCGCTTTGTCTAGTGTCTCGTGATTCAGGGGAGGGGTCAGAGTCTATGTTGTACAATTTAGCGTAGTAAGCTCGAAATTCAGCAGCAATTTTAGATGGGTGTAGAATCGGTGTACCCGAGGCGCTATGTAGTTTATGTATATATGTCTGGGCTTGACGTTTCCGAAGGGCCCGAGCTAACATGCGGCCGCATTTGTTTCCGTGTTCATAGTACCTGTGTGCCACGAATCGGAATTGTTTGCGTGTTTGACGGTCGAGCAGGCGTAAGAACAGTTCGCGTAGTTCTGTCAGCTTTTCTAGTTCTTCAGGGCGTCCGTTAGCTTTGTGCCTGAGTTCTGCTTTTTGGAGTTCGGTGAGTACTCTTAAAAAGTCTGCCTGTCGTATCTTTTTAAGCCTACTACCCTGGGAAATCAGAGCCCCCCGAACCACAGCCTTGTGGGCCTCCCAAACCGTCCCCTCGCTCAGCTCGCCTATAGGGTTTTCTGTAAAATAATGAGTTAAGGTGTCCGCGACCTCAGCTACCGCCACCGCATCGTCCAGTATGTTCTCATTAAGTCTCCAGGTCCGAACTCCCCGTGAGCCTGATGGCAAGGAAAAGGCCATCGTCACTGGGGCGTGGTCGGAAATGGAAATGGAACCGATGTCTGCAGACTGTAAAAGTTCAAGGATATTTCGATCCACATAAATGTGGTCGATTCTTGTGTATACGTTGTGTACTGTGGAGTAATAGCTGAAGTCGCGGTCTAATGGTCTAAGCGCTCGCCAACTGTCGGTGAGCAAGTGGGACTGGATAGTCCTGCGAAAGTGCTTCAAAAATGCGTAGGAGTGAGAGGGTCTTGCATGGGAGGTGTCTAGCATTGGGTCAGGGCTAACGTTAAAATCACCTCCTAAGACTAGAAAGCCTTCTCTGAATTCAGCCAAGCGATCTAGTGTAGTGTCTATAAAGGTAAGTTGATTTGCATTCGGAGCGTAAATAGTGGCGAATGTATATTTTTGGCCAGAAATGAGGCCCTTTAGGAAAACATATCTCCCCAAGGGGTCTGTATCGTGTTCAGCCGGCTGAAAAGGGCATGACTTGTGTATGGCGATAGCAGTCCCTTTAGATTTAGGGGTCGGGGATGTGCTGATAAACCATTGGTTAAAAAGGTGAGTAGGCAATTTGGGAAGTGACTTTTGCGTAAAGTGGGTTTCTTGGAGGAAAACCACTTGGGTTTTTAGGCGTTTTAATTCCCCCCAAAGCTTACTACGTTTGTGTGGGGAACAAAGTCCCCGTACATTATACGTACTTACCCGTAGGGAAGCCATAGGATGGAATATGGGTGTTCAATGTGCGCAATTTGCGGGGGGTCCGTCACAGACAGCAAGGTGGAGCAACCTGCAATGAAGGGGGAGGGGGTAGGAAAGAGACGAGAGGAGGAGGGAGAGAAAACAAAACATGTGTAAGAGGAAGAACATGAAAACATGGTCATAACCATCAAAACAGTATGGATGTTAACATCCACGCATGTAAAACAACTACTAAGGGTCGTGTCGAGGAGCCCCCCCCAGAGAGGGGAAGGACTCCAGGCCACGACCCCTTATCCCAAAGGGGATTAGTGCCCAAAAAAAACAGGGCGGCCTACTAGGGGGTTAGTGTGCCGTCTATAAGAGAGGGCAGGAGGTCCTCCGTCTCCGTCCACCGCGTCTGATATGGTGCGGTTAGACATGAGGAGAATGATGGTGCTTCGGGGAACTCAAAAATGTGCAAACCATCAAGCAGCCTTCCGGCTAATGTTAAGGGGATAATCTAAGTGCAATATGTATAAAGAAAGGCACTTGGGTATATTTAAAACGTGAAAAAGGAAAAAAGAAGAGAAAAAAAATAATAATCCCAGTAGCAGATCGTTTGTCCCAGAAAGGGATGTTGCTAATGTCCGGGTAGGGACATTCCCAGCGAGGATTCAGAGAGATGCCGCCTGCGATTCCTCCTGCGATTCTGATTTCTGGCTGGTTGCCACGGTTGGTGGGTAGGTAGTTTGTCGTTTCCCGGTTCTGAGGAACATCTCCAGTCAGGAAAGTCCACCGGGTCCAGGTCTAAGGAAGTCAAAAAATGTGGGAGGTCATCTTTGTTGCGAAGAGTTGTGGTTCTACCATCTTTAGTGACTTGAAGGCTGAAGGGGAATCCCCAGCGATACACCAGGCCTGCGTCTTGGATAGCTGTTAGGAGAGGGCGAAGTGCTCTGCGTTGCATAAGAGTGCGCCTCGAGATGTCCTGATAAAAGGCCAGGTGTGCACCATCAAAATCAAAGTACGGTTTCCCCCTCATTTTTTGCATGATGCGGTCTTTAAGCGTATACTTATGTAATTTACATATGATATCTCTTGGATTGTTCGCATCCTGGGATGGGGGCTTCAGGGCCCTGTGCGCATGGTCTATTTCGACTGTAGCAGTGGCAGGCAGTCCTAATATTTCTTTAAAGACTCCTTCCAGGGTGGGGATTATGTCCCTGGGCCCAGTAGCTTCAGGAAGGCCTCTTATCCTGATATTTGCCCGTCTGCTGCGGTTCTCTGTGTCGTCCAGCTGACATAGCAGGGCCTCAATCTGTTGGCCCTGTATGTTACACTTGTCTTGTAGTTTAGAAATGACAGGGAGAGTGTCCTCAAATTTCTGTTCCAGAGTGTCAAGTCTGCCCCCCAAGTGATTTGTATCGGCTTTGAGCTGAGCAATATCTTCCTTAAAAGCTTTTTCCACTCTGTCAGCAAAGCGTTCAAGATCAGCTTTCGTGGGTAGGGACATAATATGGCGCCTGATGTCTGCATCTGCCAGGGGGTCCAGGTCAGTGGAGTCTCCGTCTTGGGAAGTGGGGGAGCCTGGGGAGATCAGGGGGGCTGAGTCACTCACCGACCCTGGAGATGGAGCGGGGGAGTCCTCTAGTTGCTGCGACTGGCCTGCGGAGGTCTTTGCGGCCTTGTTAGCACGCTGTGTCTTCCCGGTCGGCGCCATCTTGGAAGGCTCGCGGCCTCTCCCGGTCTGCCCAGAGTAAAAGGAATCCAGCTGGGATTGCCGCGATCGGTCAGTCCGTTGTGGCTGGGATGATGCCCGGTGTCTCAGGGACATAATTCGCTGCGGGTGCGGGTGTTACCTCAGCTGTGGAGCTGATAATGTGCTGCGGTGGAGCGGAGCTGAGAAGGCACACGTCCTCACTCCTCCATAGTCCGGACACGCCCCCTAGCCGTAATGTTTTAATGTTGTCTAATATTTTTTTGTATTTTTTTTTCATATTTCCTGGAACATATTGTCTAAAAAAAACAAAAAAACAAAAAATCTTAGGAATACATTTCTATATCATTCTTATCATTCTGTGCACTTTCTTTCTTTTTTTCTTTTTTTCTTTTTTTTTTAGAAATAGATTTTTGGTAAAAATACCTGCTGATCCAGTGACCTCTTCTTGCTGTTAGTGGTAGCAATGATCTACAAGGTCATCTATTGTGTGCAGCATTGCCACCTCATGTGTACATGTTCCAAACACCATGTCAGCGGCTTACTCTGCCTTTGCTCTATTCAGAGCCAAACAGCCTGGGCAGTGGGCATGATCAAACTGCCCTGCCATGATCGGCTATGACAGGAGGAGCCGCTGTCAATCATACACTCCTCCGCCTCTGTCAGGTGGCGCTGCTGGTAACGTAGGCAGCTGGGAGCCGGACGGGTCAGAGTGATAGACAGCAGATCCTGTTGGTATTGCCTTTCTTGGCAGGACAGACTGATCCTGCCCCCTGCAATGATCGCTCGGCTTCAAATAGATCGATGCAATAATGTGACCTGGAACTAAAGAAAAGAATAAAATATATTTATGGGGCCTCTACTTTTGCTCTGGAAGGTTTTACCCCCTTCATGACCAGGCCATTTTGTTGCTATTTAGCACTGTGCTACTTTGATTATTGCGCTGTCATGCAACACTGTACCCAAATTAAATTTATATAATTTTTTTCACACAAATCGAGCTTTCTTTTGGTGTTGTTTGATAGCCACTGTGTTTTTGTCTATATCGCCAAAAAAAAAAATTTAAAATTTTGGGAAAAAACAAACAATATTTTACACTTTCGGCTATAAAACATAGCCAATAAAAAATTTAAGAAATGAAATGTCTTCATAAATTTTGGCCAAAATGTATTCTGATCATGTCTTTGGTTAAAAAAAAAAAAAAATTCCCAATAAGTGTGCATTATCTAATGGTTTGTGCAAAAGTTATAGCGTCTACAAACTATGGGATATATATATATATATATATATATATATATATATATATATATATATATATATATATATTGGAATTTTTATTTATTTTTATACTAGTTATGCCGGAGATCAGCAGCTTATAGTGGGACTGTGATTGTGTGGCGGGAAATCTGACATTAACTGGTGCTGGGGGGAACTGACTGACACTGACATCAGCATTGACACGAATACAGTGATCAGTGCTAATAATATACACTGTCACTGTACTAATGACACTGGCCTGGAAAAGGTTAACATTTAGGGGCAATAAAGGGGTTAACTGTGTGCCTAAGAATATTTACTGTGTACTGTATACTGTTTTTACTAAGTAATGTGCTTTGCAGGGAGAAAAGGCACATGGCTGCAGTCTGTAGAGAGCCCTGTGTTGTTTACCAACACAGGGCTCTCTTGTCATTCGCTCTGCCGATCAACAGGTCCCAGGCCATAAATCATTGGCTGCGACCCACTGATCGGCTTGTGCTGCAGCGAGTGACAGCTCGCGCACCCAGAAGAAAGCCCAGGATTTACAGTTATGTTAGTGTGCCTGTACGAGGCGAGTACATCTACTGCGGCGGGTCTGCAAGAGGTTAAAGTGGAGTTCCACCCAAAATTGGAACTTCGGCTTTAAGCACTCCTCGCCCCCTTACATGCCCCCTTAATTTTTTGGGGGGCGGGGGGTGGGTACCTAGTTTTGACAGGTACTTTCTGTCACACTTCCCGCTTCCGTCGCTTTGCCGCCTAGGTGGCGACTCCTCTCCCCCTCTCTCTCTGCAATCTTTTGGGACACGTCACAGGCCCCGGAAGATTGCCTGGCCACTAAGAGAGTGCAGCGCGACTCGCGCATGTGCAGTGGGCACCCGGCTGTGAAGCCACAAGCTGTCACAGCCGGGTGCCCACACTTTCAATGACGGCGCCGCGGAGAGAAGGGGAGAGGAGCGAGGCTTTTTTGCAGCAGGTGAGTGTTTGTTTATTAAAAGTCAGCAGGTACACTTTTTATTGCTGCTAACTTTTAATAAACTTACAAACGAGTGGAACTCCCCTTTAGTTACTTTGCCCTTCTCATTTGCTTTGGGAGTCGATTTCCAACATCAGTTTGCAAAAATGGCGGTTCAGATGTACAGCAACTTTAATAGGGCTTGCAGTGATTCGTCCATCAGTAATGGACAAATCACTCCATCTTCGTCCATCTACACTTTATTGGGTAACTTACACGCTGCCATTGATAAAAATGTTCCTAATATTTTTATTTTTTATTTTTTTTTAAACAGGTATTGACCACAGTCAAGAGATCCCTCTGTCTCAGACATCACCACTGAGCCTAAATATGTGCGGGTCAACAACTATGAAAACATTGGGATCCAGAGGAAGTCCTGAACACCAAAAAACGATGGACGAATCCTTGAAACACATGGCCTCAAAGGTTGCAGCTTTTCCTAATTCCTATTTTATTCCTGCTATGAAAGATTGGTTACCATTGTTTATTGTACACATGCTGCACTTTTTTACATAAGTTGGCATTATATATGATGGCATTTACCCACACATGAAATAAAATACACAGTGTTGTGGGTCATTTTTGAACCCTTGTGGCATCTATAATAAACCTCTTGCTCCTTTTTTCTCTTTGCAGGTAGTTGCCTATCACTACTGTCAAGCTGATAACACATATACTTGCCTGGTGCCGGAGTTTGTGCATAGTATTGCAGCCTTGCTGTGCCGGTCACATCAGCTAACGGCCTACCGGGACCTTCTCATAAGAGAACCCCACTTACAGAGCATGCTCAGCCTGCGATCCTGTGTGCAGGACCCATTGACTGCCTTTAGAAGAGGAGTTCTGGAACCTCTGACAAACCTACGTCGAGGTATGCAGGAAAGGGGTGATGGTGGGAAGATGTACTGCAGATTCTTTCTACAAGTCAAGTCATCGGTTTTTTATCAAAGTACATTTTACTGCACTACATGAAATTGTTGATGCTATAAAAGTCAGGGCACTGTTTCTTTGAAAAGAGCGTTAAGTGAACATGCTTAGGAGAGTTGAGAGCGGAGGGATGACAACGTCATTGTTCTGCATTGGGCTGAAGCAGGTCATGGACCAGATCGAATTGCTTTAGGACCCCTTCACATGTGTGGTCCAGTGTGGTACACTCATTGGGGTTGATTTACTAAAACTGGAGAGCGCAAAATCAGGTGCAGCTCTTCATGGTATCCAATCAGCTTCTAACTTTAGCTTGTTTAATAAATCTTTGACCAAAAAAAAAAAAAAAACCCTGGAAACTGGTTTCTATGCAGAGCTGCACCAGATTTTGCACGCTCCAGTTTTAATAAATCGGCCACATTGCACTAAGGCAGCCCATTTATTTGAACAAGCTGCCGACCCACCACTACAGACCTAAAATTGAACCTGTACTATTTTTCCCAATGAATTACACTACAATACATTGCATGTTGTGGTGTGCTGCAAGGCACCTTAGGTAAGTTAGTTTAGTACTTTGGGGTGCATTCATAACGAATGGCATGCAACATGGCCCATGGGTAACCACAACGTAACAATAGAGGTGTAAAGCTGGCTTAAATGCAGTTAGTCTTTAGGGAGTTTCAGGACCTCACTCTGTCATGTGAGTAAATAAATACATATTTCAAAAAATTGCTGCATCTTTTTCGGGAAAGTAAAATGTTTATGTAACACACATCTTTGCTATTCCTTTTTTTGGTGAGTTTATCTGTTACACAGAAGTATAGAGGTTCTCTTAAAGTGGTTGTAAAGCCTTAAAGCTGAGATCTGCCCGCCCCTTTGAAAATTAAAAGTCAGCAGCTACACATACTGTAGCTGCTGACTTTTAACTCTAGGACACTTACCTGTCCTGGAGTCCAGCGTTGACGGCACCGCAGCTGATGTTTCCATTGGCTGGTCGGGTGCTGCCGCCATCCTTGTAGGTAAGGGAACCCGGCAGTGTAGCCTTTCGACTTCACGACCGGAGCCCTACTGTGCATGCCCACTGCGCTCTATCACTGGCCCAGCAGAATGGGAGGAAGGGGACTGAGCTGCTGACGTACGTAATTCGCCGTAGCCCGGTCTCCTGGAAGTGGGGACAGGGTTCCTGTAAAAAACAGGTACCCACTCCTCCATCTCCCCTGAAAGGTGCCTAATGTGGCACCTTGGGGGGGAGGAATCAGATAACGGAAGTTCCACTTTTGAGTGGAACTCCGCTTTAAGGTTTTTTACCTTCATGCATTAAGATAAAAAAACCTTCTGTACTGCAGGATTCACCACCACCCTTTGCTTAGCTGAGCGTGATCTCGATCCAGTGCTGTGCCCAAGAGCTGCAGCTCTCTCCGCTGTCTCCCTCCTCTCAGGGCAGATTGATGGCAGCAGAAGCCATTGGCTCCCACTGCTGCCAATCAAATCCTGTGAGGAGGGAGCGGGCCAAAGCTGCCCTGTCTGTGTCTATAGATGCAGACAGGGCGGCTTGGGAGCAAGTCTGCACAAGTGCCCCCATAGAAAGTGTCTGAAGAGAAAGATCCAGGAGCGCCAACAGGGGACCCCAGAAGAGTAGGATCAGGGATGCTCTGTACAAAACCATTGCACAGAGCAGGAAAGTAAAACATGTTTATTATTTTAATTTAAAAAAAAAAACTGAAGCTTTAATATCAAATCTCCCTCTGTATACCCTCATCTCTCCTGAACCGGGCACATGAAATCTGTTTTATTTTCAGTCTAAGTAGTCCACTAATCATTCAATGCAGCAAGGTACCATCCCTGTTCAGATCAAAATTGCTAAAGCTCTGCTTTAAATTGAAAAACACTTCAACTCCATGGGCTAAGTGTCACAAAATATGAATTGCAAAAGTATTGCCTGTTCTGAATTTTGCTTTACTAATGAAGATTTAATTTGTAATAAATGATCATCTTGAGAGGACGCCTCTTGTGATAATTTGATGTCCCGATTTAATAAAAAGCTTTCATTTCACAGAACGGAAAATCCCTGAAGAAGAATTCATCATTTTGGTAGACGGCTTGAATGAGGCGGAATTCCATAAGCCTGACTATGGTGAGACCATTGCCACATTTATCAGTAAAATCCTTTCCTCATTCCCATTATGGATGAAGCTCATTGTGACAGTGCGGACTAATTTTCAGGTATGGAGACTCTACACCTGTTGTTCATTTTCTTTTACTTTATAACTACTCCTTGTCTCCACCATTAAAACCAGTGATTGAGGTCGGAAAGAGGTTATGTATTTTTAGGGCAGTGCCAGTAATCTGCGGCATGTGTGTGCATGTTGTTACTGATGTGATTTTTTTTTTTTTTTTTTTAGCCAACTTCTTAGAGACACTGAAAAGTGCCTTTTATAGCATGTCGTTTTTAAGGAACTCTAATCACTATAATTTTCATCAAAAATTGTCAACCTAATTTTTCAATACAAATGAAACCTCTTAAAGAGGAAGTAAACCCTGGTGGGTTTTACTTCCTCTTTATTTCCCTGGTAAGGTAAAGCATAATGGGCTACTAACTATGCATCGCATAGTAGCCCGTTATGTGTCACTTACCTGGCACCGAAGCCTGCAATGTCACCGCTGTCCCCACTAGCAGGGAGCGTCGAACTTCGCCCCTCTTTCTTCCGGGGCTGTGAACTCTGGCTCTGTGACTGTCCGGAGTCGCGTGGCGTCACTCCCGCGCAGGAGCCGCCAGTCACAGCATGACCCCTATTGGAAACGTCTCGATGTGCCCTTTCTAAAGGGTGCATGCGCCAATGTCATCGGCCCTCGGCTTTTTGCTAAATATCTCCTAAACCGTGGAGGTTTAGGAGATATTTCAAGCACCTACGGGTAAGCCTTAATATAGGCTTACTTGTAGGTAAAAGTGGTTGTACAGAGTGTACAAGCACTTTAAGAATAACTCCATTCAGAATTGAGATGCCTAAAAAGAGCCCATGCAACCTCCTTTAGTCTTTCAGTTGCTCTTCCAAGAAGCAATACCTAGTGCCCTGATCTCTTGTTTTTGGTAATCTGGTGATTCTGAAGCATGTTCCTTACTGCCACAGGTATACAGAACGCTGAGCATAAAAAAAAGCCCAGCGCTGTACAAGTCTTTACAGCTTCTGCAGCCTGAAAATCCAAAAATACCCATTTCTGCTAGGAGAAAGGGGTTTGTTCTGACTGGCTGTAGTGTGTGGGGGTCTGACCTCATGCTGTTCAGGCTATTCACTGCATAGTAGTAAAGGGAGCTCCAGAAAAATAGCGTATTCTATTTAACTGTGAAACTGATCAGAGAGCAACATCTTCTATCCAGCAAATACTGCTGTTGTTGCTACTATGCCGTCGGTTTATTCTATGCATTTCACTGCAGCAAAATTTCAAGAGCTCCCTACGTGGTGTGGCGGTATCTGCTTCCTGAAATGTGTGCTGTTGAAATTCTTCTCTCTGTTTATCTCCAATTAGATTTAAACTTCCAGGGAAAGTTGGATTGTGGTTTCCGACTGAAAGAAACTCTTTGGTTTTAGTCATTTGTTTTGTCAGGCTTGCTCTAATTGGTGGAAAGCAAGATACAGATAATGCATCTGGCAATCTCTCTGTTGCTTAACATACGAGGTTACAAGATGGGGTTGCCTGAATACTGTGAAAGGGAGTAGGGTGGACTGATGCAATATAACTTCTGCCTGGACGGCGGTATTCCCTATCTATATATTTCTAGGCTTAAAATAACACTGAAGTCAGGTTTAAAATATATTCTTTTGAAGTCTGTATTTTTAACTCGGAAAAGTACCTTCTGTTGCTCTCATCCGCCTTCAAATCTGCAAAAAAAAATTCTTCTGTGATCCGACTTCTCATTAGAGGGTGGCTACGTTTGTTCTCCATGGTCCCGCTGTATGTAGGAATGTAGGCACTTTGTCTTGGTGGACTATGGGATTTGTAGTGTGAATGGAGCAGTGCCCAGGACCACAATTGGTGAGTGGTTAAAAGGGCAAGGTTTGGTAGGACTTGTGGAAGATGTTGCAAGGAGGCAGAAAAACACAGTACAAAATGTCATGAAAAATAGATTTGAGAGCCATTAAAGAGGAATTTCGCTCCCCCCACCCATAATTGTTTTTTTGCTCCCCAGCCGCCAGGTCCCGTGCTGCCATGTTCACCTGTGACATCATCGGGAGCCTGTGCCGGCTTTTCTGGGTTCTGGCGTAGCCTACCGATGATACGCAGCTAGGCCCACCCCCTCCTCCGTTAGTGAATGGGGTGACATCACATATCCCAGGAGGTGCCTGGGTCAGTGACGTCATTCACCTATGTGAATGGGGGAGCTGCCGAAAACGTACCGTATATACTCGAGTATAAGCCCAGTTTTTCAGCACATTTTTTTGTGCTGAAAGTGCCCCCCTCGGCTTATACTCGAGTCAAGCACTTTTCTGGTGCAAAGAATGACATTTTCTGAAACGACTTTGGGACCCCGTATCTCGGTACCACTTGGTACAAGGAACCCCAAATTTGGTGTGCAAACCCAGTGGATCTAGCGCCAAGTGGCCCCGAGATATGGGGCCCCAATGTCGTTTCGGAAAATGTCATTCTCTGCTGCAGAAAAGTGCTTGACATTTTCCGAACCGAATTTGGGGCCCCGTATCTCGGGGCCATTTGGTGCTAGGAACCCCAGCTTTGGATATGTTGTAGTGCTAGTTCCACTGGGTTTGCACACCAAATGTGGGGTTTCTAGCACCAAGTGGCCCCGAGATCCGGGGCTCCAAAGTCGGTCAACTGTGTCCATCTGCAGCAATGTCATTTCGGGACCCTTTGGGTTCAGAGACCCCAAATTTTGGCTGCAGCTAGGGGGCATCTAGGAACCCTTAACTACAGAGTTTGAAGTTCAGGGGACCTATAGCTGCAAATGGGCACAGTAAGGCATGCAAATGGGCACAGTGAGGTTGAAAATGGGCATTGTTGACCCTCTTTTCCACGTACAGTAGCTGTGCATTTCTCACCCTAGGCTTATACTCGAGTCAATAAGTATCCCAGTTTTTTGTGGTAAAATTAGGTGCCTCGGCTTATATTCGGGTCGGCTTATACTCGAGTATATACGGTAGTTTAGAAAAGGAACCGGTCAAACAAAGTGAAAAAAAACCTGATCTATTCAATGGGTGGGGGGAGTGGACAGGATGCAGAGAAGCCAAGTCAATGGAATGGGTAAAGATCCGCTTTAAGTAGTGGATGTGTATGGATTATTTTTGGAGAATGAGGATCTCATTTGTCACTTTAAATTTCCATTTTACTTGAGTGCACCCTTAAACCATATCCCCCTCCACGTGCACTTCATTGGTAACACAATTAATAGCATATGAGAGGGAATTTGTAATGTTCCCATCTTGCTTATTTTCAGAACTGCTGGGCTCCTATCCCCAGAAACCCCCTGAATCCTTCCCAAGCAGGCAGACATCACCGCAAGGTATTTCCAACAAAATAATTACCTTGCCAGAACAATCTCTCCGGTACTTCGGTGTGTCGGTTTTTCTCTCTAAGCCGCCGTTATTATGGCCTTGCTGGTAATCCCACTTCACTTGCCAAAATACCTCTAAGTCGTTGTTGATCCTGGCGATTACATTACTTGCTCGTGTTTGTCTGCCAGGCAATTTACTAAATGCAATTTGAGGGAATGGAAAAGTGTCAGGCGTTCTGGAGAGACAGCGGGCAAAATGATGTGGTTTTGTCACACGCCTGATGTTCAGCAGATTAATTTTTCATGTAAAGAAAGCAGCTTACCATCTGCCGGGCTTGAGAGCCAAAGTTTCATCTACCTGCGGCTCTGCAGCTGCTGATCAGCTGCTCAACTGGCATCTCCTGCACATGCTGGGCTCTGCAGTTCCTCTGTAGCTGCAAAGCATTAATTGCCTTCAGTCATTGTAACCCATTTTAGGAGCCTGAAACCCTTTGTTGTTTTAGGGTACCATTTCTAAATATAAGCATAAAGGATAACTTTAGGCAATCCATGAATGGCCAATGCTGTATTGACTACATTGCGGGGGGGGGGGGGGGAAATCTGGTGAAGGGTGGTATATAAACCTTGGGGTTGATTTACTAAAATTGGAGAGTGCAAAAGCTGGTGCAGCCGTGCATGGTTTAACTTCAGCTTGTTCAATTAAGCTTTGACAAAAAAAACCTGGAAGCGGTTTCTATGCAGGGCTGCACCAGATTTTGCACACTCCAGTTTTAGTAAATCAACCCCATTGCCCTGCTCTTTTTATCCCTTTTAAGGTGTTTGTAAAGATAAAATTAGAGATCATCATTGTGTGCAGCTATTTGTTGGTCATCTCCCAATCCATGTAAACGCTTTCCTTGTTCTCCATCATTGATCTATTTTGTTTTATTTTTTTTATTGATCTTGTCTCAATATTGAGTAATTTACAATGGATGTTTCCCCCAAAGGTAGCTTCCATGCAGAAAAAAAATTTGGCTCTACAAGCCCTTTAACCCGATACTTAGACAAACTCCCACGTTAAACATTCACCTTTCCTGAGCCCTAAAATTAAAGATACCATGGACAATAAAACGAAATCCCCCTCAACTCTTAGGCCCCATTCACACCTGTGCGTCGCGCTAATGGTGGTGAGCCTCACGCGTTTTTTACTGTTCATTTTACACCTGAAAAACACACATCTGCTAGTTGCTTTTGGGGTAAGAGCTAAAGAATTAATGGCACCTCAAGCAATATGCACATTTTGGCGCATTTTTTGCGCGTTCCTGAAACTCGCAGGTGTGAATGTGGCCGGTTTTTCAGTGATTTCTTAACAATAAAAGCATGGAGACCTACCTGGATGGATGGGATGAAGATCTGCTTTAAGTTGGGGACATGGTCCCTTTAAGTGATAACATTTTTTGAGGTTAATAATGCCTTTAACAAATGTATGCTTTTAACAAATCATTTTTTTTTTTCCTTTTTAATTCCAGGAAATAACAACTTCACTGCCCTTATCCAAGATTTCCTTAGATGATTTCCCAGAGAACAAAGAAATCTACAATGACCTGAGCGCTTATATACAATACAGAAACAGCACTAGCCAGGAAATTGCAAACAATATCTCTATAAATGGCAAAACGGATGCCAGCAGCATCGGTAAACTGACGGACCACCTGGTGACACGAAGCCAGGGCTCCTATCTCTACCTGAAGCTCACGCTGGATCTTTTTGAAAAAGGCCACCTAGTCATCAAGAGCTCCAGTTACAAAGTGGTGCCGGTTTCCGTGTCGGAGCTGTATTTGCTCCAGTGCAATATGAAGTTCATGACCAATTCCGCCTTTGAGAAAGCACTTCCTATTCTGAACTTGGCTCTGGCCTCGTTACACCCCATGACAGATGAGCAGATTTTCCAGGCCATCAACGCAGGTTGTGTTTATCCGGAGCAGAACTGGAAAGACTTCCAGCAGAGGATGGAACTTCTCTCCTCCTTTTTGATAAAAAGAAGGGATAAGACACGTATGTTCTGCCACCCGTCTTTCAGGGAATGGCTAGTATGGAGAGCCGATGGAGAGAGTACGCAGTTCCTGTGTGAACCGCGGTAAGAAAAAACGGCTTGTAACGATTTGTATACAGAAATTTCTTGGTAACTTTTTACATAGGAAACTAGAAATCTTACCCATGGGCTTAATTTATAGGGTGAGCTGTGGTAAACCATGAGAATTCGTATTAAAATAGAACCACAGATCCCGTGAGACATTCAACAAAATTAAACTTTATTGTTCAAGAAAAAAAAAAAAAAAAATTTGTGGACTTTGGTGATACTTCTTTAAAGTGGAAGTTAATTTAAAAAAAGGAAGATTTGCTATGCTACAGAGATAGCTTCTCCCAAAATCAGTGTTTCTTCCCTTATCTTCAACTCCCCCTGTATGTCCAGGAATTTTTCTCAATAAGAACAGCTGCGTTCATTATGGATTCAGTGCAGCCAGTAAATCACTTCTAGAATATTAAGGGAAATCCTAAAAACTTGACCTGCTGGGAGGTATCCAGCCCTAAACAGCTGTTCTCAACAACTAGCAGCAATACTAAGTACGTTTTGTATCTGGTTTAACCGCTTGATGCCCACCGGCGGGGCGACATACTGGTACATTGGAAATTTTGGCTAAACCCTCTGCACAATGCTATATACCCTTTCTAGCAAACTTTGCAATACCAAACAGGGATTTTTAGTTCACACATATTCCAATACATGTTTAAGCTGGCCGACTGCGGCAAAGTAATCCTTCTATGGCCAATCCTTCTATGGCCAATCCTACTCTGCAAACTCAAATGCTACTGTGGACACAATGCCAACATGGGACAAACTGACACAAAATGGGGGAGAGCTACTAGATCTGGTAACTGAACTGCAATGCAATAGAAAAAAGATATGCCTGTGTTACAGGTACGTTGAGGCCTTCTCTCCGGGGTTTGGGGCACGCATGCGCACACTTTCTGCCGATCCATGCTGTGATTGGACACAGCAAGAGTTTGGCAGCTGATTTCATCCAATTATTTTGGCTGAAGTTAGCTGCTCGGCTGTGGCCAATCACACACAATTTACAAAAACCCAGAATTCTGTGTACAGGGAACAGCGATCTGGCTGTTCTACTTGCAAAGCAGACAGAAAAACAGACAGATAGTAAAGTAAAAGTAGCACATACTACACATTGTTAGGCACACCAGTTAACCCCTTGATTGCCCCTAGATGTTTATCCCTTCCCAGCCAGTGTCATTAGTACAGTGTACAGTATTATCACTGATCACTCTATTAGCACCACTAGCGATCTCAGTGCGTGACCCTCCCAGATAGTGTCTTTTAGTGCCAGATTGCCCGCCACCCAATCACAGTCGCACTATAAGTCACTGATCCCCGCCATTACAGTATAGCATCTATAGCTGCATAAATTCCAGTATATATACCATAGTTTGTAGACACTATGGGGGTTATTTACTAAAGGCAAATCCACTTTGCACTACAAGTGCACTTGATAGTCCACTAAAAGTGACCTTGGAAGTAAAGTCGCTGTAGATCCGAGGGGTACATGCAAGGAAAATAAAAAACAGCATTTTAGCTTGCACATGATTGGATGATAAAATCAGCAGAGCTTCCCCTCATTTCAGTTCTACCCCTCAGATTTAGAGCGACTGCACTTTCAGTGCACTGTCTAGTGTAATTGCAGTGCACTTGTAGTGCTAAGTGGATTTGCCTTTCGTAAATAACCCCCTATACCTTTTGCACAAACCAATTAATATACACTTTTTTTTTTTTTTTTTTTTTTACCAAAGACGTGGCAGAATACATTTTGCCCTAAATTTATAAAGAATTTTTTTTTTTTTTTTGGATATATTTTATAACAAAAAGTAGAAAATATCGGGGTTTTTTTCACAATTGTCAGCCTTTTTTAGTTTATATTGCAAAAAATTAAAAAAAAAACCAGTGGTGATCAAATACTACCAAATGAAAGTTCTATTTGTGTGAGAAAAATTATAAAAATGTCATTTGCGTACAATGTTGCATGACCGTGCAATTGGCAATTAAAGTAGTGCAGTGCTGAATAGCAAAACATGCCCTGGTCATGAAGGGGTAAAACCTACCTGAGCGCTGGTGGGCATGTCATTGGGGAAACAAGAGGGTCTCATTAGGGAAACAAGAGGATGCAGATCAGATAAGTCAGAAAAAAAGTCAAGAGTCTACATACTTAGCCGGGATCAGTGACTTTGGGCACTATCACGCGTTTGTGTCATGCTGCGCTGCAGTTACCGCACATTCCAGTGCCTTTTATTTTGACAACGCCATCCCCTCTCTGACCTGCTTGTTACCTCCCTTTTAAGCTGCATATGAAGCTGCACGTGCATCCCTATGGAATAGTATGGGGAGAAGAGCTATTCTGATGCAAACAAATACCCATGTACACAATCTCTTACTTACTAGATTCTGCTCCCTCCAGTCCTTAAGATGTTTCCTATTACAGCTGTTCTGAGCTCATTTAGGAAGTCCTTATGAAGGAGCCTTCATACGGCCTCTGAGGGCCCTTAGCAAGCTTCCGTGTCATCACCCGGCGTGATAGTGCCGTTTCCTGTAGGATGGATTTGCCGGTAGCAGGACTAGTCAGGGATATCCAAGAAGGAGAGTCCTGGGAGGTAAAATTTGGCAGCTGGTATTAGAATCCATAAAGTTAAACTAAATTTCAATTTGTAACTGTTTTAGTACTCCTAAGGGAAATAAAGGAAGTGTGCGGTATATTTTATTAAGGTACAGTGAATATACGTGAAAACATATTAACATGCAGCATTTTAACGTCAGATTAAACCGTGATATAGAATGATTAAACATGTTGCCTAAAACTGTCCACCATTCCTCTACCATTTATGTCTCAGTACATAGAATTTATTGGAGGTTGTAGAGGAATGCACATCTGATTGTGTGCTGCATTTCACATATAACTATGCTGTCGCAGCACATATAGCTCATTTGGTGTAGAAACCTGGATCTTGACTCTTATTATAATTTTGGTGCAATACTGCACAACTTCATCGCACTAAATATTGATGAACTCTTTTTCTAAATAAAAAAAAAATGATGTGGCATGTATCGAGCTACTTTTTGTGTGTTGAATTTTGGGACTTTTTAACAATTGTTGCAATAGAAACCTCTTCCTGTGTAACCACTTGACAACCAACGACGTACCGGTACGTCACTGGACTTCAGGTGGTTATACCAGGATGGTACCTGCAGCAGGCATCATCCCAGTACCGTTTTTTTTTAGAGCCAATGGCTGGCTCTCTTGTAAAAGCAAAACCCAATCGACCAGCCGGCGCTTCCGCTGGCTGATCATAGAGACGAACAAAGACCAGATCAGCTTTGTTCGACTCTATATTATGGTAACCTGGAATCGGCGACCTTATATCGCTTCCGGTTTACCCAGATGTAAACCGCGCCATTTTTAAAAATGAAAACCAAAAAGCATTTGATCACACTGACCTTGGTGTGATCAAATGCTTTTAAGGGCGGAGGAGAGATCTGGGGTCTCTCCATAAAGAGAACCTGTCACTGCCTATTGCTGTGACAAGAAATGTTTACATTCCTTGTCACAGCAATAAAAGTGATCCAAAAAAAAAATTAAAGCAACAGTGTAAAAATAAAAAGTTTTATAAATAATTAACAAAAAAAACTGTCCTTGTCCCCCCATGCTCGTGTGCAAAGGCGAACACACACGTCAGTCCTGCATGTGTGCAAACATTGATCCTCCAACACATATGAGGTATCACCATGATCATCAGATCATGAGTAGTAATTCTAGCACCAGGCCTCCTGTGTAAATCTAAAGTGGTAACCTGTAAAGGCTTTTAAAGCGTCGCCTATGGATAGTAAAATGTCACAGTTGCACGGACGTGCACAATTTTAAAGCATGTTTGGTATCCATTTACTTGGCATAACATCATCTTTTATATTTTACAAGAAAATTTGGTTATGTACTGTATTTTTTTTTTTTTTGCATTCAAATTCAAAAAAGTGTATTTTTTTTTTTTAAAGAGAAAAAAAATTGCATTTGAGAAACCACTGCAACATAAAAAATTGCAATACCCACCAATTTATTCTCTGGGGCCTCTGCTTTAAAAAATCTATATAATGTTTGTGGGTTCTAAGAAATGTTCTAGCAAAAAAGGTATTGGCTATGGAGCGCAGAACAATTTTTGAGAAATTTAGGAGAAGGTTCATAATTTCTCATCACTCTGTCCTTTTTTTATATGAGTGCTCTGGAATGGGGTTTTCTTTTTTTTTTTTTTTTTTTTAAACTGCAAGCAGTTTTCTGTCTGTTAGTAGCAAGGGTAAGGTCGATATCCTCTATCACAGCAACTATTGGAAAAAGGGCTAGTTATTGCCCTAGGCCACCGAGAGTGCCCTCTAGTGTATAGTCTGTAAATCTCTATTTTATCTGTTAACAAAAAAATGATAGGGCAAGTTTGTAAAAATGTGAAATGTCACAAAAGTTACTGCAGTAATAACTAAAAATATAGTATGTTTTCTAATTTTCTCTTAAATAAATAGGGCAGTATTCCTTTCATACCATATTTAGCAATGTTTTTTTTTTTTTTTCCACTTCATTCTAATATAGTACAGTTTTCTGTCCTTTTGTTTTCAGAAGTGGACATGCCCTGTTATCTTTCATGTTTTCTCGACAAGAAGGAAAATTAAATCGGCAGCAGACCATGGAATTGGGTCACCACATCTTAAAAGCTCACATATTTAAGGTACTCTTGTCATTTGCAGCGTGAAATGATTTGAACTATATGGGTTTAAAGGGTATTTCTATTTTTCAGGAAACCACACTATGTTCTCATTCACACAGCATACCTAACAAATTAAAAATTTAAAAAAAAAAAAAGTATTCTTACCTTTTTAGATGTTTCTAAAGAGAAGGTACAAAATAAAGGTGTGTTGCGCTACAGTGATTGATATTAAAAATACTGAAAAACAGTCCAGAAAAATCAGTTTCTCAAATGGACCATAATGGACAAATGGTAGACTCCATGATTCAACTGTGGATAAGGTTATCCAATCCCTTCACCAAGTGAGCACGCCGCCTTCACCACAATAGGTTGGACTCTTACGAGAGATCCTGGACCCTTTATTATGAAGGGTCAAACAAGCTTGATGAATATGTCCCGGGATAGGGGTCATCAGCAGGGGATGTACAAAGGAACCACGTCAGGAACAGATCCAGAGCATCCAGGGGACTCCAGCCAAACAACTATGGTGTAGTCAGAACCAAATAAAACATAAAGCGCTGGATACTGTAAAACCTCCTAAGGGTTGCAACTAATATAAAGTATTGCAGTACACATAACCATAGTAAAAACAGCTTTGCATGGTAAAAAAGGAAGTCGGCCGCCACAGAACATCCAAGCATTTAAAATGCGCCATAGCAAGAACATTACAGCTCAGCCCGACGATCTGCATTCAGGGGGATATGTTCCTGTTTGCATGCGACCGTATACACAAGTACTGCTCGAATGTGTGTACAGTCACTGAGTACTTCAGCCGGTCATTGGTTTTGCCAGCCTCACCAGCGCCCATCAAATGCGGCCTCACCAGCGCCCATCAATGAATGTTTACTTGCTTCCATTAATTCAGGAGTCTGGACACATACACAGTCCTCCGCTGCGCCTCTGACACTATGTGTGGACGGAGCAGCAGCTGGCTGTTGATGCTGAGACTTAGTTGCTTGCTGCAGAGAGAAGAGAATAGGAACACCAGTTTCCAGGCGCCCTAGCCAGCAGTGCACCCTAGCCAGCAGTGCGCCCTAGGCGGCTGCCTAGTTTGCCTAGTGGTAGCGCCGGCTCTGTGAACGAAGTAGATGAGTCGGTTGAGGCAGTATGGTTATAGCGTGTATGGGTAGGTTATTGGGCCATTCTCTATGCTGGAAATGTTCACTTGGTTAACCAACACGGGGAAATTTGCAGGTTTTACAACCAATAATAAACAGTTTTCACTTGTGTTTAAGAAGTATAACATACCGTAATAATGTTCCATTAAGAAGTATATTATCATAACCTGTATAGGAATGCAGCCGTAGAGTTAGGGCTGGGCACTGGTGCGGTTTGAAGGCTGGGCACTCCCTGCTTGGCTGACAAACCTCCTTTTGTCTGGATCGAATGGTTTTGTGATCTGTGTATAATGTCTCTCCGTTGTGGTGGCGGCTGATTTCAATCTTTGTCTTTGTTCAAGGGCAAAGCAATAGATGCTGCTTGTGTATTAATCTCTTACCTGTTGTAGTAGGCAGAGATAATCTTGTGCTATGGTGATGGAAGTACAAATCATAGTCTTCATTCATTCACGTTAGTAAGCAATAGCTGTGTTACAGTGGACCTCCCAATAAATATCACACTTCATATATTTTAATAGGGCACATACGCTTTGTCACCCAACATTTTATTTTAAAGTATAAAGGTCTGTATTGTCTCTGAGCTTCACCATGTTACAGTTGCATAGTCTCTACCAGGTCAAGGACAAGTGTGCCCTGGGGCTTCTAAACACACTTACAATTCTAGCCATAGGATGCAGTATTTTTTTTAAATGTTAGCCATAGAATCTGTCTAGACTCTATGTCAATGGGGTTGAGTTAAAGAAAAGTATAGGTTCTCTTTTTATTTAATAATCTGGATGCAGCATCGGTCCCCTGTCACCTCTAAGACTAATAACCGAGCGATCTAACACCACAGATCGCTCGGTTCTCAAAGCTCCGTGAGTAGAGAGCTGATGACTGTCAGTCAGCAGCTCTCTGCACTGCCCCCCCCCCCCCCCCCCCCGCTTACTGGAGCGCTAGACTGTGGAGCGGTGGAAGTGGCCGCTTGATTAGAGGTCGACCGATATATCGGCTGATATTTGGCTTTTTTTACTTAATCGGCATCGGCCGATTGTGCTGATAAAAAAAGCCGATTCAGCGGGACTTGCAAATGACTTCTGTAATAGAAGTCAATTGCAAGTTGTCTGAAGTTTTCTTCTCTCCTCCTCTGGGCAGCCTGCCAAGTCTGATAAGAAGATACATTTGTATCTCTTCAGGTTTATTTTATCAATGGACTGAACTCCCTGGAGAAGTTTTCAGTTTAACCATTTAAAGACTAAATCTTTTCTGACACTTGTTCCTTACAAGTAAAAATCCTGTATTTTCTGCTATAAAATCACTTACAACCCCCAAACATTATATATACTTTTTTAAGCAGAGACCCTAGGGAATAAAATAGCAGTTGTTGCAATATTTTATGTCACAAGGCATTTGCGCAGCGGTCTTTCAAACGCAATTTTTTTTTTAAAAATACACTAATGAAATAAAATAAAAAAAAAGCAGTAAAGTTAGCCCATTTTTTTTCGTCCAAAAGTTTTGATTACCTGTTTTTGTGTATTTAATATTTAAGATATCGTTATTTTTTTTTAATCTAAATTCTACATACAAGTGAACTGATTGGAGGTTTGTTTTGTTTAATAAATGTTTAAATATAAAAAATTTTCTGTATCACTTATTACTTAAGGCTGCTTTCACACTGGAGCGGGCAGGCGTTGACGGTAAACCGCTGTTAATTTTAGCGGCGCTTTACCGTCATTTTAGCGGCGCTATTCGGCTGCTAGTGAGCTGCTTATAACCCAGCTAACGGCCGAAGAAGGGGTTAAATGCGCCCCTGAAGCGCTGCTGCCGAAACACTTTGCAGGCGCTTCGGCAGCGGTGCGCATTCATTTCAATGGGCAGGAGTGGTGGAGCAGGGGTATACACCGCTCCAAAGATGCCACTTGCAGGACTTTTTTTTAACATCCTGCCAGCGCATCGCCTCAGTGTGAAAGCACTCGGGCTTTCACACAGACTGCAGGGGAGCTGTTCTACAGGCGCTATTTTTAGCACAAAAGCGCCTGAAAAACGCCCCAGTGTGAAAGGGGTCTAACTGTTAGATTTTATGAGATGAAGGGAAAAAAAAAAAATCGACCTAATATATCGGCCCCAAAAAATCGGCATCATAAATCGGCCATCGGCCACCGCGATTTCTAAATATCGGCTTTGGCATCGGCCAGAGAAAAACCCATATCGGTCGACCTCTAGTCTTGATCCTTCCGGATCCCGCACCGGTTCTGTGACGTTAGCCGACAACGGACTTCAGCCCACTGCTGAAAATGGGTCACAGGAGTGTAGAAGGAACTGCTCCATAGTGATCCACAGGAGATGTACAGCCAAACAAGCTTTGGCTGTACTTCTCCGTTACTAAAGGTTAACAGTATAGAATGCGCACTTTGCAAGTGCAGTTGCTCCAGAGCTTAGTAAGTGAGGGGAAGCTCTGCAGACTTCTATCATCCAATCACATGCAAGCACAAATGCTGTTTTTTTTTTTATTTTCCTTGCATGTGATTTGGGTTTTCTTTGCAAAGTGAAGCTTTACCTCATTTACTAAGCTCTGGAGCAACTGCACTTGCAAAGTGCACAGTCTATTTGCATTTAGTGAATAATTCTCTATGTCTCTAGACCAGGGATCTCCAAACTACGGCCCTCCAGCTGCTGCAGAACTACACTTCCCATGAGGCATTGTAAGACACTGACATTCACAGACATGATGGGAATTGTAGTTCCTGAACAATTGCAGGGCCATAGTTTGGAGACCCCTGCCCTAGACTATAGTAGTTACATTATACTGGACATGTTATGTAATGTTGACGTTACAAAACAAGTCTGTTTGAATGTGACTAAATACTACTAGATATACCATGACAGTCAGCCCGTCTGTGATGCGCAGCATTGTAAGTTCTTGCTGATTCTTCGCTGGGCTATGACTATACATTGCAGATTGCATTTTCCACAGCCTTTACTTTCATCCGTAAGCCATGTAGAAACTCATATCTTGGCTGGCCCCATCAGATATAATGATGCTTTGGGAGCACAGCTTTGTATGAAAGGATGGGCTCAAAGCGGTATTAAACCCAAGACCCAAAAAATGAATATATTGCAGCCTACCAATCATTAGATGTGGTGGTTGCATCAGTTGATTTTTTTTTTAGGCTTTTTTTTTCCTGTTTTCACCAGGTGATCTGGCCAGTAACACCCCCCCCTTATTAGAGTGCCCCCACTCTGGTTGCAGGAGCCACAAAGACACCTTTGGACTGCAGCATGGTCAGGGAAGGGGGTAGTAATAGATGTGCTGTAGATCTAGATACACGAACACATGGAAGCCAAATACTATCTCACACTTTATAGTCAGGTACAGCAAACGGTTTTTCTTTTCCTCTTCGAATAAAGGTTTTACATAAAAGCTTAATCATTGTAAGCACCCCTGCCAATGTTAAATGGTTTGTCTCATCTCTGTAAGTGATACATTCTGCTGGAGAGCTTGTTCTTTGAAAAAACAGACTTACTGGCCAGATCAGCAAGTAAAAGTAGATGCCTGGATGAATTTCAATCCATTTATGGCCATTTTCCTGCTTGATATTAACATTTGACCTCTGACGAATAGGACTGATTCAAAACATTCCTCGATCAACCGGCTACAGCCAATCGGCTACCACTAATGTGTGTATTGTGACAGTAGAGTCCTGCTGTCAAAATTCAGTGTCTCCGCGGGGAGGAATCACAACTTGATTGGTTGGCATCGGCAATGTCTTCATTTTTTGCCCCTTCTTCCATGTTGATGCTTCATACCCATTGGGGTTGATTTACTAAAACTGAAGAGTGGAAAATCTGGTGCTGCTTTGCATATCTTCCAGTTTTTTTGTCAAAGTGTAATTGAACAAGCTGAAGTTAAGCTGATTGGCCACCATGCACAGCTGCACCAAATTTTGCACTCTTTTAGTTTTAGTAAATCAATCCCAGTGTCTATAATATTATAATTATTATACAGGATTTATAGAGTGCCAACAGTTTGGGCAGCGCTTTACAATGTAGAGGGGATACCTTACAATACAGTTCAATACAGAAGGAATGGGAGGGCCCGATGGCTCTCAATTGTCTTAGCAGACACTCATCAAAAGCATTGAATGTGACTTGTAAGACATGGTGGAGAATTCTGAGATTGTTTCTCTGTCATTTGTTTGTAAGTGACATACCGCAATTCCAGTAAACACAGACTTTAAAGTATTTCAAGCAGCTAAAAATAATTTGCAATGATGGGAATTCTGCCTCATTGCTTGTGTAAGATGATATCTCCAGAAAGATGTCATGCAGTAAACTGAACTGAAAATGTCAATAAAACGAATATCATTTTCCTCCCCTTGTTTTTCACTTCTTAATATAATGCCTTAATATGGTCGTTAGCAGATTACCACTGGGTAATTCAGGAAAAAAAAATGGGAAAATACGAAAAATAGATTTGTGGATACTCTCCTTTTGTGCATTATCTGTATATTAGGAAGTAGGGTCAGCATATGTACAAACACTTTGCACGTTTATGCTCCTAAAGGAGAAGTAGGGCCACATAGTTCTGCTCTTCTGTGACCCGTATTCAGCTGACCGTGGGCTAATGCCCATTGTCAGCTGACGTCGCTCAGCTGGTCCAGGTTCTGGAGAGTTCTCAACTTTAATGTCAAAAACCTTGACCGGCAGCCGGCTCAGCCTCTTGGTGCACTGCTGAGAGCCTGAGCCAGCTGTTCCCACCCCCTGCACAGCCCGGCTCTCCAGTGAGCACTGGAGGGCCAGAGCAGAGAGCTGGTGACTATCAGTCAAGCTGCTCACTGAAGACAGAGAACCAATCGATCAGCATTTTCTGATCGCTCAGTTCTCTGTCTTAGGGGTGGCAGAGGACAGATACTACATCGGATCGATGCTGCATAACACCTGGATGAGCATGTAGGTTTGTTTTTTTTTTAGTTCCCGAACTTCCCTGTAAGGAATCATGTTTGCTAAATGTACTGACAGATCTTATATTGAATCCCTCCCACTATTCTTTATCCTAATCTGAAAGAAAATACCTGTAAAATACCTGTTGACAGTTCTGTGATCTCTCGTTGAACAGAGCCATGGTTGGGGTCACTACACAGGCACAGTCAGCCACTTGGTGACAGATCTTGCCCTTTGGCAACCTGATTACCACCACCATCCTCATCATTACCACCATCATAACCATCATTTTGTTCAGGGTACTAGTGAGATGCCGTAGCTGCTAATAAGGATTTTGGTTGAGGTGTATGCTGAAGCGGACTAAATGCCTTTGTTGTCATCAATTTAACATTTTGCTAAAATTCCTTTTTAGTTCTGTTAGTCTGCAATGATATTTATTTACCATTAGCAATACTAGTTAATTTTTTATTGGTTTAGAATAGAGCAGGAAGGGTAACTATTACACACTACTAATTGCTTATTACTTTTTTTTCCCTTATTAAAAGTTAATCAAAGGTAAATCTGACAGTCGGTCTGTTTCATTGCTTCAGGGACTCAGTAAGAAGAGTGGGATCTCATCCAGTACTCTTCAAGCCTTGTGGATTGGATACAGCACAGATGGTTTGTCTGCCGCCCTTGCTTCTCTAAGGAATCTGTACACCCCTAATGTAAAGGTAATTGTACTGCAAAGAATTTGCTGTATGTACACTTTGTATAGAAATTAATCGGAAAATGCACTGAATGACTTTTCTACTCCAGTGGTTGATTTAAAAGTTGCAATGGTCTGGAGCTCAAATGTGGGAGCAGCTTGTGCGTTTTGGATAGCATTCAACCAGTGACACAACACACAATGCTTCAGTACTGTGGTTAGGCCATGACATCAACAGGACATGTGACCTGTGTCAGCTCAGGGAGCACGATCAAGGCTTTCATGGCTAGAACAATATAAAGGTTCTCTGTACTCTCCCAAACTGTCCAACCGTGTCAGAGAAGTAACTATAGGACTTCTAAAAGTCTGAAGTGACCTACTATATTTAATGATATGTTGCAAAGCATTAGTGTGCAGCAACCCATAGCCGCCAGTCACTGATCAACTTTCATTCACTTGACTATACTAAGCTTGTAAAAAAAGCATTGTTGGGAATTCTGAAGGCTGAAAAATCTGAAGTAATGTCAGGAAGCATTATTTTCCCAAAGGGTGGAACCAACTACAAGCCAAGGCTGCAAACCTTCACTTTGTTTTTCGTTTTGTTTTTTATAGACAGCTGCCCTCATTTTTTTTTCACTAAGGAGAAAAAGGGAAGGAGTTTGTTGGCAGAAGAGACATACTAGGTCTGTTCTATTAAAGAGGGTGATAATTAGGTGTGAAAAAACTAAAAAGAACAGCAAATATTAGTTAAAAATTGATTACAACTTTATTACACATATCTCATTAAAAGTGGAGCTCCCAAATAATAAAAGAAGAAAAACGAGTTCAAACGTATGCCTAATAGTAGGTAGATTGAGATATCTAGTAGATTTTATGAAAAAGTCCTTCATATACACTAGGATGATCAGGACGTGTGTCTAAATATTCTGTTATGGTTCATGGAGATCAGGGATGCCCAACCTTTTGCCTTCCCTGGGCCACATTGCAAGAAGAGGAATTGTCTTGGGCCACACATAAAATACACCAAAAATAAGGATAGCTGATGAGCAGAAAAATTTGGGCGGATCCCAATTTACCGATCACTGAGATGGATAATGTACCCATCTGAGCAATAAAACTTCATTTCTTGTAATATTTTTTTTAATAAAAAAAAAAGAAGGTGACACAAAACTTGGTTGGATGGTTGTAGTAGCAATTCTTAATTAATCCTCTAAGTGATCATCATATGATTTATTTTATTTTATTTATTTCAAGTATTTATATAGCGCCGTCAATTTACACAGCGCTTTACATATACATTGTACATTCACATCAGTCCCTACCCTCAAGGAGCTTACAATCTAAGGTCTTTTAGATCTTATGATTTAGGGAATTGGAACCAAAATTTTGATATTTTGGTTCTAATTCTGCCCTTCATGTGCTTCATCTTTGAAAATAGTTGCTAACAAATATAGGGGCTGCCGAAAACTGATGACATGAATAAGATGTGATTGTGAAGAGTGGGAGACTGTTCTTTGGGAGGATAAAACTTATGAAAGTCCAGTAAAGAGACAAATTTTTAAAGAGTCAAAATTTTCTTTGGCTGCATGTGTTCGCTAAGTATAAACACACTTTTTTTTTAGAAATTCCAAAAAAATACCAAATTTTAATTAAGTTTACGATTTTGTCTTGGGCCACATGCGCAAGTTGGACACCTCTGATGTAGACTGTTCATCTAATGGACCAAGGTCCATGTTAGCAAGGATGCCCGTGCAAGCTCACAAGGTATACCTTATCAAGGGAATAATGCTAAATAATGCTAGTGCTGCATGAACACCGAACCCTCAATCCATGATAAAAACATTCATTTTGGTCCCCTGTTCCAAAGTGTAAACTTATAGACTGAAACCTCACGAAAGTGTAGAGAGGCCTATTAGACGCTGTCCCCCGTAATGAGAGCAAATACCAGCCCTGTTCTTTTATTTTCAAACTTTAGCTCCTCCTTAAAGCGGTAGTAAACCACATCCAAAAAAAAAAAAATCAGGACCTGGCATACTAGCACAATTATGTCAGACTTACCTGAAAATGAAGCCCTCCAGTGGCACGTTGTCACTGCTGAATGCACTTCCATCTTCACCCAGTCTTCTTTCATGCTTTGCGGGGTTTGGGTATCTGGTTGGCCGAGCCGGTGATGATGTCACATGCGCAGGTGTCACTGTTTACGGAACGGCTCGGGTATGCCGTTTCTGCAAAGCGCATGCATCGGTTATGTCAACGGCTGCATCCAAAGAAAATATTTCCTAAACAATGCACGTTTAGGAGATATTTAAAGTACCTATAGGTAAGCCTTATTATAAGATTACCTATAGGTAAAAATCATACCTGGAAGTTTACTCCCACTTTAAGGCTCAAGAGCGAAGGAAGACATAACTAGTAAAAACAATTCAAGTGACTAACATAAAATGAGGTCACTGCAGGTGTTTCTCTCTGGTCCTTTTGCATAACTGACCTCTAACATCGACAGAGGATGACCGCATCTTCACCAGTTTCAGATTCCAGACCACTAATGACTGCTGTTCCCCCCCTTTCCAAGCTGGCTTCTTTGACCTTGGATGGTAACATAATCTGCTCACTTCTGTCCCAAAGCTGCTTTGTTTTCTTTCTCGTGTTTAAAGGGTTTTTAATTTGTTCACGACGTAAGTTGCCATTTTGGGACCGCAAGTAATAATAATTATATCTCAATCAATATCCCATATGTTACCCCTTTATTGATCTGTTAGTAGCCAAAATGAAAATGTTGATTGTGATCTTCAGTATCTGAATCGCTATTACCTCATAACTGTTACTTGTATAAACTATTCACTTAAGCCCCAATTACCACCAAAATTACTAATCTATTAAAATGTCTTCTCGCTGTGCGTTGTTTGTGTATTGTATAACGCCCTCGCTCATTCAATAAGGGTTTTAATCTCTACGGTACGGAAGTTCTTATACAAAACCAGCTTTAAATTTGTTTCCTCTTTTCAATATAGGCCTATTTTATTTTCTCAGTTCCTTCCCCACCTACAAACCTTCCTGAACTCATTCATCAAACCGTCTATTGGTGTTTAGACGTCTTTCTGTAGTTGTCAAGATGCAAAGTTTTGCAATTATAGTAATATGGGGTCATGTTTACCAGAGGCCTTCCCAACTGTGTGTTAATTGCAGTGTTTTGTCCGGGGCCATGTCTGCTGGAGACCGCTGTTGCTGCAGAGAAGATTTATATTGGTAGTAGTTGAAACCTTATACCGGAATAACGAAGCTAAACTAAAGAGGTTTATTTTACTTTCCACCTCAGTGGCTATCTCATTAAGAATAATGTAAAAGGATAAAGCGTGTTCTACTTTGTGTGCTTTTCAGTGTGTCTAGATGCATGTAGAGAACTCCACCAAAATATATTTAGTTTATAAATGACCAAACTATTGATATTGCTTCTCATACATACATGTTTTTATTGTGTAGTTTTTCCATGTTTTTTGCTATTTGAGTTCCCCTTATATTTTTTTTTAGATTTTCATTATTATGATATTTTTTCCATGAAGGAAATGAAATCTCTATATCTAAAACCAAACTATACAATATGTCTTTGACCGATTTACTGTTACGCAGGACAAAAATTAAAAACCTGACAGATCCCAAGCATTAAAGGAGCAGTATGGATCACAGGGGAGCAGTTTGTTCTGCACTCCTGTGACCCAATTTTTATCTGTCATCACTCGGCCGGCCCAGGCACTGGATCGATCCTGACTTTACTGTCGGGATCCACCCAGATGCCTTGACCGGCAGCAGGCTCAGCCTATCAGCAAGCTGCTGGGAGACTGGGCCAGCTGCTTCCACCCCCTCCTCAGAGGGGCAAAGCAGAGAGCTGGTGACAGTCACCGCTCTCTGCTCGGAGCAGAGGGGAGAACTGAGCGGTCAGCAGAATTTAATCACTCAGTTCCCAGTGCAGAAGCTGCGATGGGACAGATGCAGCACCCACCTAGGTGAGTATACTTTTTTTTTTGGAAACCTTTCTTTTCTCTTAACCTACTTCTACACAAAACTGGGAAAAAAGTATTGTCTTTTAAAGTAGAATTTTGGCCTCCCATTAAAGATATAAAAGCTTATCTGTGGTCAAAATGTGAAATCATATATTGTATATTAATTTCCACATTGTATTTCATTTTTTTATAGCCTACTCTTATTATTCTGAATGATTGTGAAGTTTAAAAACGTTCTTTGTAAAGATCCCCACATATTTGCTTGGTTAGTTTCTGTGATGCGTAGGCACTGCTGTGTCTGCCTTCCGAACTACAGAGGTGCCTAAAGGAGTAGTTTCAGGAGGCAGTCAGTATAGGAATTACTGCTTGTAGACAGGTACCATGGGATATGTAGTCCTTCAGAATGGAAAGTAAACAGGAGAGGAGAAGCTGCAAAGCATGCAGAAAAAACAGGAAATTGTGGAAAGAGATGGCCAGCAGACAGGCAGCACTCACAGCATGAAAGAATGGAGAGTTTTCAAGTAAACTTATATTGGATTGTCAAAAATACCTATTGTGTGTATTGCTATTATTAATAATGCTGATGTTATAAAAATGAAAGTGTAAAGCCGTGACCTTAGTTTTCCTTTAATTACAAGAACATTCACATTTCGTTTTCTCTTCGCCCCTCTGCAAAGTCCCACAATCACCTTGTTAGACCTCCTAGTGAAGTCCACCTTGCAGCTTCCCGTGATGGTGTGACAACAATGCTACACTGCTCCTGAATTAAGGGAGAGTTGCCACTCTCACGGAGGCAGTGCCTGCTTGCACTACAGTGGGATGAAAAAGTGGGAGTGGCTATCAGCATTATCACAGCTGGTTAGAAGTCGGTAGCTCGTCAGTCAGCACTTGGCCACACCTAGTCCTGCCCAGTGCTTTCTGGATTGCCAGCACTGCCACGGTTGCTGAAACTCTCCCACTGTGTGTTGCAGTGCCTGGAGTCGGGGAGCTGATGAAACACAAAAAAAGGAGTATTTAGCTCAGTCAGGGATGATAATACTGATGATGGTACTTTAGGCTGTCATACAGGAGTCTTTAGTTGTCTTTTAATTCACAGCTCCAGCGACATCCTGTACGTCGCTGGACATTGAGTGGTTATACTTGATGATGCCGGCAGCGGCAGGCATCATCTCGATATTGTTTCTTAGAGCCGGTCAGCTTTTTTGTAGAAGCAATCCTACCGGGATTGCTTTTACAACAGCCGGAAGGGACGTCCTCCCCTACCGTCGCCTTCCGCAGCTTTTCTTTTTGGGTCCCGCCGATGGCTGACCATAGAGGTAGTTGGAGACCGGAATGGCTCTGATTGCCTTTATGGTATAGAAAACCAGAAGTGATGAACATGCATCACTTCCAGTTCCCCCAGATGTAAACCGTGCCATTTTTAAATAAAGAAAACATTTGATCACGCCAATCTTGGTGTGATCAAATGCTTTTAAGGACAGAGGAGACATTTGGGGTCTAATAGTCCCCAGATCTCTCTATAAAGAGTAACTGTCACCGCCTATTGATATCCCCTGTGGTAACCATAAAAGGGATAAAGGTTTAAAGCAATAGTGTAAAAATATATTTTTTTTAAATGTTAAGTGCCCCTGTCACCCCCGTACTCACGTGCAAAGGCGAAGGCATGCATCAGTCCCGCACACGCACAAACACAGATTACCCCACATGTGAGGTATCACTGTGAACATCAGATTGTGGGCAGTAATTCTAGCACCAGACCTCCTACGTATATCTAGAGTATTAAGCTGTGAAGGCTTTTAAAGTGTCACCTATGGATAGTAACATTTATGCCATTTGTTGCAATTTAAAGTGTGACATGTTTGGTATCTTTTTACTAGGCATAACATCATCTTTTATATTTAACCAAACAATTGGGCATTATATTGTGTTTTCTGTGCATTAAAATTCAAACAAGTGTATCCCCCCCCCCCCCCAAAAAAAAAGCGCGTTTAAAAAACCTCTGCACAAATACCATGTGACATAAAAATTGCAACACCCACCATTTTCATAAAAAATTGCAACACCCACCATTTTATTCTCTAGGGCCTCTGCTTTATAAAAAATATATAATGTTTGGGGATTCAAAGTAGTTTTCTAATAAACAATTAAACAAAGGTACCACAAAAGGGCCTGTCTGCAAGTGGTTAAACTTTAGTTGCTCATCATGACCTATCCAGCCAGTGGGATCAGGAGAGTGGTATGTCTCTGGACTTTCTCTGCAGATATCCCTTGGAAAGATCTCTGTGGAAGAATCAAATAAACATGTTAGATTTTCCCCTTGATCACAATGGTTTCTCCAAGATTAGGACAGTCCATAAACGCAGTTTACCCAACTTTTTCATATGTCTCCTGTTGATGCTAAAAGTATGTGCCCCGATGTCTTTCAATGGCCTTCTGGCTTAGTTGGGTGCACAGCTGAAATTGGTCCACTTGTGAATTACTTATTTTGTACAGCATGCCTTTGTAGTATCATGCTACCCACTTAGAGGCATTTGTGTTTGTTTTTTATTGCCATGGGTACACTATAGGCCCTGATTTCTACAGTTACATGAGAAAACTTCACACAGTTCCAGCGTTCCCTGGAGCTGATGTAGTGCATTATTACTGCCAATAGTCAGATCTGGCCTTTAAATTTTAACTGGCAAGTGCAATTTAACACATGATGTCATGATGGTGTGAAAGCAGAATCGTCTGGGCCTATATGCACTGTTAATGTTTGTAATTATGAACCCTGGGAAAGGGACTAATGGAACTGTCACTGTTGTTTTTTTTGTTTTTTTTTAAAGTGGAACTGTCACTTTTAGACACTACAAATGCTGTATTTTGTGTATAGGAGGAACACCGCCATGCTCATATAACACTGCAATAATACAAGCTTGTGGATATGTCCTAAAAGTCTACATCTACACAATGTTAAAAAAAAAAAAAAAAAATTGAATGTAGTGTAGCGTGATGAACTGTTACTTTCATTTTTGGAATTCTAATTGCACCCTTGGCCTGGAAGGCCATTGCTATTGTAAACTCCTGTAAAGTTCTATGTTATTGCTCCACTTAAAGGAATGGCCCTGATGCTTAAAGCTAAAATACTGTCTAGGACAGTGATACTAAACCCACAACAGAAAAAACAGTCTGTATATGCAGTAAAGCATGCTTGTTATGCTCACTGTGGAAACAAAGGGATTAATCATCTGCATTGTGTAAAAAGGCTGTTTGATCCTGTATGCACAGATCCTCCCCTTCTTCCACAGTCCTCAGTCTATTTGCTGATTGAACACAGCCTTGGTGGCAAGCTGCACGTGTCGGGTTTGGTGTGTATTGCTAGAGTTTTTCTTTGTCATGGAAGGGTGCATGTGATCAACACAGGTCCAATCAGCACTGTCCAGGCAGAGGGTCAGGGGTTTTGCAGCCTCATAGGACAATCAGAGTAGAATGAAAGCTCCTCCTAAAAGCTTTTACCAGACACTAATAGAAGTCACAAGACTGCTGTAACTGCTGATAAGAAAAGATTTTTAGCAGTTTATATTTAATAAAATAATTGCATTTCCATGTTTTGTGTACTGTGGGAGACTGGATATAGTGAATGCAGGGTCCTGGGTTTAGTAACACTGTAAAAGAGATGTATGATCAAAGCTTTTTTGGTTGTTCTCTTCTGAAAGTCACCGGTCTCTGCTCATAGCGGATTGAGAACTGAGCAATCAGAAGTCATGTGATCGCTCAGTTCTCGGGCTTAGTCAGCAGGGGACAACTGCAGCATCACTACTATGCTGCAGCCATAGAGGTTAGTACAGTTGTGCTCATAAGTTTACATAACCTGGCAGAATTAATGATTTCTTGGCCATTTTTCAGAGAATATGCATGATAACACAAAAACTTTTCTTTCACTCATGGTTAGTGTTTGGCTGAAGCCATTTATTATCAATCAACTGTGTTTACTCTTTTTTTAAAATCATAATAGCAACAGAAACTACCCAAAGGACCCTGATCAATAGTTTACATACCCCAGTTCTTAATACCATGTATTTGCCCACTTTAACATCAATGACAGCTTGAAGTATTTTGTGGTATTTGTGGATGAGGCTCTTTATCTTCTCAGATGGTAAAGCTGCCCATTCCTCTTGGCAAAAAGCCTCCAGTTCCTGTAAATTCTTGGGCTGTGTTGCATGAACTGCACGTTTGAGATCTCCACAGAGTGGCTCAATGATATTGAGGTCAGGAGACTCCAGAACCTTCACTTTATTCTGCTGTAGCCAATGACAGGTCGATTTGGCCTTGTGTTTTGGATCATTGTCATGTTGGAATGTCCAAGTACATGCCATGCGCAGCTTCCTGGCTGATGAATGCAAATGTTCCTCCAGTATTTGATAACATACTGCATTCATCTTGCCAACAATTTTGACCAAATTTCCCGTGCCTTTGTAGCTCACACATCCCCAAAACATCAGCGACCCACCTCCATACCTTTTACCTTACAAAAAGCTAAATTTTGGTCTCATCACTCCAAATGACTTCGTGCCAGAAGGTTTGAGGCTTGTCTCTGTGCTGTTTGGCGTATTGTAAGTGGGATACTTTGTGGCAATTGCATAGTAATGGCTTTCTTCTGGAGACTTGACCATGCAGCCCATCTTTCTTCAAGTGCCTCCATATTGTGCATCTTGAAACAGCCACACCACATGTTTTCAGAGTCCTGTATTTCACCTGAAGTTATTTGTGGGTTTTTCTTTGCATCCTGAACAATTTTCCTGACAGTTGTGGCTGAAATTTTAGTTGGTCTACCTGACCGTGGTTTGGTTTCAATAGAACCCCTCATTTTCCACTTCTTGATTAGAGTTTGAACACTGCTGATTGGGATTCTCAATTCCTTGGATATGGATGAAAGATTCAAGGGTCTGTCAGGAGTCCAGAAACACATTGACCTTTTATACACACACACTAATTACAAGCAAACAGATCACAGGTGGGAATGGTTACCTTTAACAGCCATTCAAACCCCTTTGTGCCAACTTGTGTGCATGTTATTAGGGCAAAATCACCAAGGTATGTAAACTTTTGATCAGGGTCATTTGGGTAGTTTCTGTTGTCATTATGATTTACAAGCAGTAAACACAGTTGATTGATAATAAATGGCTTCAGCCAAACACTAACCATGAGTGAAAGAAAAGTTTTTGTGTTATCATGCATATTCTCTTAAAAATGGGCAAGAAATCAAAAATTCTGAGCACAACTGTATGTATGTGTGTGGAGCCTGACCTCTCCACTCAATGGGGATTTGCTGATTGCTGAGTAATGCCGCGTACACACGGCCAGGCTTGCCAACGGGCTTAACTCCGTTGGCATTTCCGACGGAAAGATTTAGAATATGTTCTATATCGAAGTCCGTCTGAAATGCCAACAGAAAAGGTCCGATGGGGCATACACACGATCGGAATGTACGACCGAAAGCTCCCATCGGACTTTTTCTGTCGGGAAGTCTGGCCGTGTGTACGCGGCGTAATAGTTCTAACTCTGTAGGGGGTGTTCCAGACCTCTATTGAGACAACTGCTTCCCCTCAAAAGCAGGGGTCCTTCTCTGCAGCTGATGACCGGGGCAGGCTTTTATGCCCCCCCCAACCCAAATGTACTTGCCCTCTCCATGCTCCAGCACTGCCCCAGCTTCTGCCTTGGTTTATGACTGGCAGTCCTCTTTGTAAGAACACATCATTCTGCCCATTTCCTATGACCCCAGCTGCTGTTTACGCACCACCATTTTGCATCATTACCCAGGCTGGGCTCACACTATTCCAGGACTAAGGGGCCTTCTTATGCCATTATATGAGCGCTGCTCAGTCCAGGAAAAACGCCTAACCCTTCCCCCGCCTCCGAGGAAGAAGAAGAAACTGCCATAACGTCACCGTACCAGTTAAACAACATTAGATGAAAGGTATGAATAGAAGTTTTTTTTCTATGAATAAAATATACTGCTTTTGGAGATTTGGGTGAGGATAGTTGCCATACTGCTTTAAGTGATACTCCAGCTTGATGACTTAGAACCAGTGACTTTACTTTTGGGTAGTGGTGGTACTCTATGAAGAAATAATATAGCCTTTCTGCTGTTTCCTATTATTGAGGGAGGCTCCAGTTTGGGCCTGGAAATTAAATGCATTTTTAAGTATTTTCTTGAAAATCATACTTCACATTCTTTCATAAGCGGCGTTTGCCAGACTGTGTAGAGGTTATGCTTCGTGGAAAACCCATCAGTCTTCTCAACACCTTACAGTCTGGCTTCTTCTATGGACTGGAATTGTAATCTGCTAGACCCATACAGTATATTAAATAGATCATTAAACATTGCGTATAAAGAGAACCAGTATATTTCTATGCTCACTGACAGCTGTCATTGATGTGTTTTCTAGTGTTGTGTACTACTAAGACTGATAAGTAGGCATTGTGTCACTTCTTTAAGCTTTGTTGACTTTGCAAATTATTTTCCTCCTTTTTGTATTTGCCTGCAGACATCCATTTGTTTGCTGAAACAGTCAGCCATACAACCCAGTTATAAAACGCATAAAAACACATTAAGAGTCTATCTTTATTTTAGTGACTTGTAATTGATTTTATTTATTACATGTGCTTGTATAGCACTGCCAATTTATGCAGCACTTTACATATGAATGAATGTGATTATAAACGATCACCTTGTAAAACAACCCATTCAGCTTACACAAGGAAATGAAAGGCAAAACATTTGTGTATAGTTTAAAAAAAATAAAAAAAATAAATATATATATACCTTTTTTTTTTTTTTTCCCCTTTTTTTTATAAGTGGTCACATTCCCTCTGTTCTCAGCAGCATAAGAACTGGTGGGGGAGGGGAAGCAGCTGAGCTTTCCAGTTAAAGTCTGTGCAGGGGGCGTCAGGACAAGTCTGATCATTGAGGCTGAGTTCCCAGCACAGCCAGAAAGCTTATGTTGTGCTCTGCTGCTTAGTGTGGTTAGTTTGTATTAGGAAAGCAGAGGGAAGGAACACCATGGATTTCACACAAAGGAAGCAATACAAAGAGCACAGGATAGTTTTTCATAAAAGTACATGGTACAGCAGGCAGAAATCAAGAATATGAAATGATGAGGTAGCAAACACTTTCAACATCCACATCAGTCTCTGCTCCCCAAAGAGATTACAATCTAAGGTCCCTAAAGCCTAGTACACCCTACCACTCACTGGGTTGAAGGAAAAAAAACAGCAGCTCAGGTTGGAGCCGCTGTACTAACATTCCGATGCCAGTACAGTGATCTCCCCCCCGCTATTCTAGTGTGTTCTGACAGAAGGACGGTCCCCTCATGAGAAAACTCCAGTCAGCGATCTCAGCTATTGGGTGAGAGCACTAAATGAAAGACCGTTTGGCAGACAGTTTTTTTGGTGATTACCCTTCTACAGAAGCTGGCCCGGCTGCCCGAATGTTGGCCGGTTTCCATTGATCGGGCCAGTGTCGCCCGACATTTGGCCCAGGTGTGCTGGGCATAACTCACATTCATACAGACTAGGGCCAATTTAGACAGGAGCCAGTTAACCTACCAGCATGTCTTTGGCGTGTGGGAGGAAACACCGCGGAAACCCGCACAGGGAGAACATGCAAACTCCAGGCAAGTAGTACCGTGGTTGGGATTGGTATTGGAACCAATGATCCTAGTGCTGCTAGGTGGAATCGCTAACCATAGTTCCCTGCACAGCTTGACTCAGACGGGGTGGGAAGCAATGTAAGTCAATCAGACTTTACTAAATTGCACGATACACCGTGAGTGGAGTGGCTGGACTCTGGAGCAGTTGTGCATGGCAACCAGTCAGCTTTTCTCTTTCATTTAACTGAACAAGCTAGAAAATAGAAGCTGATTGGTTACTATGCAGAGCTGCTCCAGATTCTGTCTGCTCCAGTTTTAATAAATCCACCGCCCCCACCGTGAGCTGACTGATGGAGGGAGAGCACACATTTGACCTCATCAGTGTGTGGCTGGTCCACCATGCAGGTAAAACGGATATGAATTAATGTGGAAGTAAACCTTCCTATCAGTTTCAGCCAAGGAAGCTGCCATCTTGGCCTCTGCTTAATCTTCAGCTGCCATGATGCTGCACATGTGATCAGTTATGACATCAGCCATTGGATGGTTTGACAGTTTGGTTGAGAGCACAACCAATGTGACAATTACATTCCCGGCACTTGCCGGAAATGTAACTGATTTTGAAACTGTTAAAGTGATTGTTAAAGGCTCTTTTTTTTCTTTTTTTAAATAATAAACCTGTTATACTTACCAGATTCTTACAAGAGTTGAATGAACTTTTTGAATCACATATGTGATCACTTTATTTTGTTCATTGTGGTTGTCGCACACAATTCACATTACATGTTCATCATGTTTGTTGGCTTTGGTTCATGCCATTGGAGCATTTGCACTTTAAAATGCTTTAGAGTAATATATTTCCTAGAGAGCGCGGTTCTAATTAATTAATTTTAATTATTTTTTTCGCATCATATGACAGTGGTAATGTACAAAGTGCTGAGCTCCAACTAATTTGTCCTTTTATCTAAATATAGCAGTAAAAGCCGTAGAAGACGACTCATGTTTTACTATTGGTTACAGAAATTTGCTGTATTAAATAAGTCTGCTAGTCTCTCAGTTAACAAGAATCATGAGCCTCATAGCTGACATTAATTGAAAGCAAACCTGCCTGTATTGCCCATACCAGACGATCGGCCCTTACTTCTCACGTCTCTTGGATAGACTAAGACATGAAAGGTCGGGGCCCTTGAGTTGTTATGCAAAGCACAGCTTCCCTTTTAGTTTATTTTAACCTAGAACATGTGTTAAGTGCAAGTAACAGGCTTTATACTCTTTGTGCCGACCCTGGAAGGCCAGATCCCAAGGGATGGTCATCGGCTAAAACTCAGAAGCTGAGATTTTGCATTCTGCGGAAGGGAAAAGCTAGAAAAGAGGATGAAATGCAGAAGTTACCAAAAAAAAAAAAATCACCCCGGCTAAAGTAATAATCTCCTGTTTGCTGGCTCATGTTCATGTTCCCCTCCCTTTTGGTCGTTTCAGATGCACCCAGGTAGATATCCTTATTGCTTAACAGGCCTTGTGTGATTGATAGGAAATAACTGACTTTAGTATGACAGGTCAATAACCCACCACTGGTCAGTCATTGCCAACAAGTCTTTGATAATGAAGTTCTGTAAAAGTTTTTCCATTCTAAAAACATGCTGGAGAGTGCCAGTTTTCCGCTTTACAGTGTCAGGGGAGGTTAATGTTCCTTTACAGTCCCGAGCAACTTTAAATGCATTTATATTATCTTACACCTATTATACGTTTTTCATCTGTCAGTCCTCCTTTAATAGACCACAATGTATTCCCATGCCCTGCATCAAGAAAGCAGGTTAAGTCTAGCTTATTGTGTTTCAGGGAATATCACAGAGCTGGTGTAAAGTGCATACACAAATGTCTTCTGTGGTTTTGGCTCTAGCCAAGCAAAATTAATGTGCTGCAGCTGCCTATAGCATTCCTGAATCCAGGAAAAAAAAAAAAACTAACCTACTTCTTGATTCTTTTTGCAGGTGAGCCGACTCCTGATTTTAGCCGGGGCAAACGTCAACTACAGGACAGAGGTGTTAAATAATGCCCCGATTCAGTGTGTCCAAGCGCACCTCGGTCACGAGGAGATGGTCTGCCTGCTGCTGGAGTCTGGGGCCATTGTGGATGGGATGTCAGAGAGTGGAATGACCCCGTTGTGCTATGCAGCTGCTTCTGGACACCTAAATATTGTAACCCTCCTGAGCAAAAAAGGAGCAAAGGTGACTATAATAGGGACAATTTAATAAAGTATTTGTGATCCTTAGAAAGTTCTGCTCTTAAAGTGATTGTAAATCCTTAGATATACCTAGTGAAGTGACTGGCCTCAGGTGATACACAGAGATTAAACAAATCTTCCTACGTAAGTTGTATCTGTCTATCTGCAATCTTCTCTTCTCTACATCTGTTGAAAGTGCTGAATTATAAAGCTTGTCTGACAGTTCAGGAAAAAAAGGGGTTAGAGAGCTGAGATTACACTCTGCAGAGATAAGTGAGGAGAGCTCTGAGAGCTGATTGGAGGGAAGGGACACGCCCCCTTCACACAGGAACAGAGCCGAGGCTGTCAATCAGCGGGAGATCCCTCCCTGTCATCTTTTTTTCTCTTGGTGTCAAGAAAACTTGTCAGAAGTGATTCATGCTGATAGCTGAGGGACAAAGCAGCGGACAGAAATTACACTTAATGCTCTTAATTGAGACAAGTACACACTATAGAGGGATATGCTATGTTCATAATTTATGTCTGAGGTTTGTAACCACTTTAAAGCTGAACTTAAAGCAGAGTTCCAGCCTCAAAAAAAAAAAAGATTTAAGTCAGCAGCTAAAAATACTGTAGCTGCTGACTTTTAAATAATAAGGTCACTTACCTGTCCAGGGATCCCTCGATGTCGGCCCTCCGAAGTCGATTCGTCCACCGGATCGGGTGCAGGCGCCGCCATTGCAATTAAGGGAAACCGCCTGTGGCTTCACAGCCAGTTTCCTACTGCGCATGCATGAGTCCTGCTGTGCTTTCTGAATGGTCCCACTGTCTTCTGGGACACACACAGGTCCCAGAAGGCAGTGGGGGGAGGAGGAAGGGCCGATGCAGATGGGGAAATGACGTACCTCGCCGTGGTGGGACTAGGACAGGAGCAGGGGTGACCCGTCCATTAGGGGCGCATGGGCGCGGCCCCCCTTTTCCATACGTCATGCATCCGGCTTCCTGAAAGGGGCCGGAATTCCACAGATGTTTTTTTTTTTTTTTTTTTTTAGGTTTGTTTTTTGAAGCATGTGATTAGAGCTAGAGGCTCTAATTGGCTTCAAAGTAGGGAGGGCTGGGGACGCAGAGCACTGCAAACCGAGCCCACCCAGTTGTGCGACAGTAGCAAATAAATATTCGCTATTTTCACACTGAATCTCCTCCCCGCCAATCAGGAAGCGGGTCTGAGACTCGTTTCCTGATTGGCTGAAAGGAGCAGCATTCCAATTGGCCGCCGAGGAGGAGGGAGGACACGGAAGCCGCGGAGCAGGTCAAGGGGGAGCTGCCCATGATGCCCGCAGAGGTGAGAGAGGAAAGCCGCCGGTGATGCCCGCAGATGAGAGAAGGGGAAGCTGACCGGACCGGGGGGGGCTGTGGGCGCACTGTTTGCCACCCCCCCACTTACCACCGGCCGCCACTGGACGGAAGTACACCTTTGTACTCCACAAAAGGTAAAAAAGAAATGGAAAAAAAATATGATATATCCAAAAAGGAGGGAAGGGGGGTGGGGTGGTCTTTTGTTTAGGACAGAGTTGTATTTTTGCCTGGAACTCCACTTTAAGGTCAAACAGCTCATATATAGATATATAGATGACATATAGATGAAATACATAAATGAGAGGAGTTTTTATGCCAAATTTGTATCTGTAGTTGTATTCTGTCCATCTAGCTTTGAGATTTACACAGCTCTGTTTGGCAGGGCGGCACTAACACTAATGCCGCGTACACACGAGCGGACATTACGGCGGACTTTGCCCGGCGGACTGGATTTCGTCGGACAATTCGATGTGTGTGGGCTCCAGCGGACTTTGTTTTCTCAAAAGTTGGACGGAATTAGATTTGAAACTTGTTTAAAATCTATCCGTTGAAATCGAGTCCGGTCGAAAAGTCCGCCGTCTGTATGCTAGTTCGACGGACAAAAAGCCACGCTAGGGCAGCTATTGGCTACTGGCTATGAACTTCCTTGTTTTAGTCCGGTCGTACGTCATCACGTACGAATTCGACGGACTTTGGTGGATTGTGTGTAGGCAAGTCCGTTCATTCACAAAGTCCGTCGGAAAGTACGTCGAAAAGTCCGCCGGGCAAAGTCCGCCGTAATGTCCGCTCGTGTGTACGCGGCATTACAGGTCTGGCTGCTTCCCCAGCCTGTGGATGGACATTGAAAAAAGAAGCAGCACACCACTGAGCTCATCTGTCACTCTGCTTTCTCTTGCTGTCAGCATGCATCTTTTTTTGGCACATAAGCACGACAGCTTAACAGATAGACCCGGCCATACATTATACAATTTTCTCACACAGTTTTTCCTTCAGATTTACCAAATTCATATGAGGTCAAACGGAAACACTTTCATTTTCTATGCAATCAGGCAGTCCCTTGCATTACATAGTTAAAGGTAAATCTAAAGAAAATTGTATAATGTATGGCCAGCTTTTAGGCTTCTACGGTTTTGGTCTGTCCCAGTTTGAGCTCTGTTGTACAGGAACTGCAAATAGGCTCATATTAGGTGATATTCTGATGCTTACACTGCTTGCTTTTAAACAAAATGCATGTATTGATGTATTAATGAATAAAGTATGAACGATCTATGATTTTGCTTTTTTTTTTTTTTTGTTCTGGATGATTAAACTGGAGCCTCACGTTACAATCTTCAAGATCATTTAGGGAAAACCTGTTTCTGCATTTCACATTTAGGAACTCTATGATGCTATATATAATACATGACAATCCCAGGGATCTCAGCCAAGTGTGGTAATTGTGCAATGCAGGAATTACTATTACTTGAATTGTATTTTGCCTGCAATAATTATATGCACATTGGCAGTCTCCACCTTTGGATTGAACTGTGCTCCTCCACTCATATGTTTGACAATGGCAGACAGGCTTCAGTTAGAATGTGTGAAGCTCCATCCCTTGTGTGTGGAATTCACTCTGTATGTGGCCCCTAGGATGATGTGGGATACTAGATCCCAGGTCATTAATAGGAATTTGTCAGAATGTGCCCCCTTCCCCTCTAATATCCAGCAGATGTTGTGGCTTCCTCATCTAATGAAGCACACAGAGAATACGCTTCCTGTGTTGTTGTCGGGCTTCAGCTATTCCGGCAGATGGAGAATATTGGCAAGACTCTGCAAGGTCCTTATTGAAATGTGTTCTCTTGCCCTGATTTATTAGAACGGCTGATTGAGGAATCGTTTATATTGCCGGAAAGGAACCTACCAGATTCTGTTTTTATTCTTACAAACTTAAAATCCAGCCGAACGATTGGCCTCTATCGGACCAGCTGCTATACACACGAGTTGAATGTCGACTGTTTTTTGTTGAACCAGCCGGTGCCATTTGACATTCGGCCCGTGTGTACTAAGCTTAAAGTGGTAGTAAACTTTGTACTACCACTTCTACCTACAGGCAAGCCTGTAAAAAGACTTACCTGTAGGTATTGTGAATATATCCTAAACTTGCACAGTGATATCACCAGCGCATGCACTCTGAAGGTCCAGCTTACAGTGCTGGACCTTCAGAGCTCGTGCCAGAAACAGCGGGAGTGACGTCATCGCGCCACCGGCCACTCATGTAGCCGGAGGCCGCGAATTCGGACGGGAAACCGGGGTAAGATGTCAGCACTCTCAGCAGTGACATCACGGCGCTAGAAGGGTTTGTTTTAAGGCAAGTTTCATGTGATGCATACTAGCCCATTATGACATTGCCTTGCAAGGAATTTTTTTTACTACCTGCGGTTTACTACTGCTTTAAGTAAGCAGATTTGAAAAGGTTAGCATAGGGTGTAGAATAACTAGAGATTAATTGGCATAAGGTTATAACATCTAAAGTATACCTGTCATGTATTCCACAACAGTAAAATCTGTTTGTATATGCAGAATAGCATGCTTGTTATACTCACTGTGAAACGTAAGAGGTTAATCCTCTGTATTGTATAAAAAGGCTCTTTGATCCTGTATGCAAAGATCCTCCCCCTCCTGCAGGGTCTCTGTTGGCAAGGCCAGATAAGACGCAGCGAGTGTAATACTGCGGCACATGCTCAGTTTGGTGAGCTTTTCAGGTCACATAATATTGACATCACAGATTTGAGCATGGATAGAGATCCTAAATGACAGCCCAGTCCCTCCCTCCATCCCTCCCTCCCTCCATGCCCAGTAACTAAAAAAAGAACACAGTGGGTGGGATGTCACATCTTGATTGGATGATCTGCCTCCCATAACAGCATGAGGACACAGGCTATAATGGAAATCTCCTCCTACCTGAACACTCAGCACTTGGGCAAACCCTGCAGTTTATCACGTGACCGTGGTATACAGATCAGCCAAAAAGTTATATAGTGGTAGTATTTTCGTCTTTTCTTTCCTTTTTTTTTTTTTTTTTTTTACTTCATAGCGCCTAGAAGGAGATGTCATTCGGACCCGCCACTAATTAAACAAAGGGTGGGGTCACCCAGCCCTGTCCCTCCTTTGTTTAATTCAGTGCTATGAAGTATAGAAAAAAAAGAGCCCACAAATACATTTTTAAAAGTCAACAATGACAGTCGGCGTCGGTAAGTGAGGAAGCCTGTCTGTGCAGACTGCCCCCTCACTGTGTATACTGCTCTTCTGTCCTCTCCTTGCACACACTGCGCCCCCCCCCCCCCCCCCCCCAACAGTGACTGGTTGCTCCTAAGAACCAATGCAAAAGCGGATGCAACAATGGACCGTTTGTCCATTTAAATCCGTTTATCCTCTGTTCTGTTTTTTTAATGGATGAAAAATAGGGCTTTTATCCGTTCAAAGAAATGGATGTTAGAAATTTCAATAAAAAGTCTTTAATGATAAAAAAAAATGGATGTTCATGGAAGCCAATGAAAACAGATGTAAATGGATGATCATCCATTTACATCCGTTTTTCCATAGGAATGCATTGATGTCCATTTTTCAGCAGTCAACGGATGGATGAAAAAGGGACGAATGGTCTGTATGTGTGAAAGAGGCCTAAAGCGGAATTAAACCCTCCTATCCTTTACAGCCAAGGAAGTTGCTTCTGTTTGATCTGCAACTGCCATGGTGCTGCACATGTGATTAGTTATGACACCAGCCATTTGATGGTTTGACAGTTTGAGGACACATGCAAATGTGACAGTTGGCAATCCTGGCATTTCAGTAATGTAACTATTTTTGAAACCGTTAAATCGATTGGTTCCGCCGCCCCCCCCCCCCCCCCCCCCCAAACAAAAAAAATTTCAAGTCAGCAGCTGCACATACTGTAGCTGCTGACTTATGATACTAGGACACTTACCTGTCTTTGAGTCCCAGGATGTCGGCACCCCAGCCGATGTTTCCGCAATTAGTATTAAGGGAACCCAGCAGTGAAGCCTTACGGCTTCACAGCCGGTTCTCTACTGCGCTCTTACCGGCCCAACAACAAAGCATGGAGGAGGGGGACTGAACTACGGCCAAAGCGAGGTCCGACAAAAGTGGGGATGGGTACCTGCCAAAAACAGGTATCTGCTCCCCCCGAAAGGTGCCAAATGTGGTATCGGTGGGTGGGGGGAGGCAGATAAGCAGACCTTCCACTTTTGGGTGGAACGCCGCTTTAATGATTTACTGCAAAATGGCAGCCACCAGCAAGAAGAAACCGTAGCAATGCTGGAGGCAATTTACAGCACACACTAATTTTGATAGCATAATTATTAATGTGGAATGTATGTTCCTTGCTAAAGAACATTATTTTTTTTATCAAGTTGTTATAGATGAAGTTCCACTTTAAAGTTAGCAAACCCAGTTTGTTAATGTTTTGACTTAATCATTTAATTAAGAGTCGTTCATTGATTTGTATTTTGCAGGTGGATCACATAGACAAGAAAGGACAGAGTGCCTTGGTACACAGTGCTCTGAGGGGACACTGCAGCATCCTCAAGTTTTTATTGAATTGTGACTGGACATCTCCCAACCAACAGCCAAATTATGTAAGGCGAAGCCATGCCCTCCAACAGTCTCTGACCGCAGCAGCCAGTATGGGACACACAGAGGTATGAAACAAATCACTGCCGACCCAGTCCATTCTCAATTCTTCATGTGGATGACTTAAGAAAAGCATAGTGGAAGTTATACAGTATGATTTGTAATCTTAGGAAACTCCTTTGTGTTTTGTGACCTTTTATCGGTACACATCACAGAACTCCAAGGTGGTGTCCTCTGTTTTACACTACAGTGGGCAGATTCCTGGAATATTATATAAAATTAGTTCAAGGATAAAAAAGTAGAACTACTTCTCCCAGCAACCAGTCAGATGTTTTTTGCCCATTCCAACTAATTTGATTCCATTTTTCGTACAATTTTAATAGAACCTATACAAAGAAAAATGTAGGGGCTGCCATTGCTAACCCTCCTTGGAAAAATGGCAGTTGCCTGACTGTCATGCGATCCACTGCTTCAGTATTTTGAGCCACTTAACCAAAGCAAACCTTCAAATCTGATGTTCTGACTTCACTTGTATTGTTCTGATTCAGTGACTCAAGCTATCGAAGTCGAGAGGCCACCTGGCAATTAGTATATTCAAAGGGAGGCCACCCATGGTAGGCTTCATATTCATCTCCGTAAAGATTTATTTTTATTTTTTAAAGCTGAATTAGTGTGTTAATGTTTCTTTTACAGTTGGCCTTTTGGGTAAAAGTGGCCTTGGGATGACAGGGTCACTTTAGGGTTTTGGTACTCCTATTCCGCTCTTTTTTTTTGTACAGAGCACATGCAGGAGGCTAAATGCAGTTAATACACAACAATTATCAAACGGCTTTTTCTTTCACACTGCCTTGGACAGCCATTAACCAGAAGGTCTTGTTTCACAATGGAGTTGGAAACCGGAGACATGACTTTTATGAAGCTGGCAGTTGGGTTCTCAGAACTGACTGTCGTATCATTTGATATGCTGTGTGATGCAGTAAAATGGAATACAATGCTCCCAAAGTTCCAACTTAATCTCAGCTTTACCAGCTAATCAAGCTTAGCAAAATCATTGGGATACGGTGGTAACAATAAAAAATTCTTACTAGCAGAATATATGTTCCTCTGATTCCCAGGTGCTCAGTATGCAGGCAAATTAAACACCTTATAATAGGGGTTCACCCCCGTCGTCCCCCACAAGTACAGAGCACATACAGAGAAATGCAGATTTTTGCTAATTAGGTAAACTACTGTCTGCCAGATAGTAATAGTACATATGTGCGGTTGTTTTGAAAAGTTAGTGTCCAGCCACAGAAATCCATACTGCATGAAGCATTGTGATTTGGAGTTCCGGTAGAAGGCACCCAAACCTCTTATTATTGACAGCTAATAACATTCTATAATAGAAGTGTGTATGGCTATAGCTACATAGAGCCAATTCAGTAATTCATTCTGAAACCAATTTAAAGAGGCAGGCACAAGAGGGTTAATATACACTGATCAGCCATAACGTAGTGAATACTGACAGGTAAAGTGAATAACATTCATTATTTCATTACAAAAGCATCTGAAAGTGAATGGGATTAAATTGGGCAGCAAGTGAACATGTTGTTCCTGAAGTTGATGTGTTGAAAGCAGAAAAAATGGACAAGCATAAAAATGACTTTGACAAGGGCCAAATTGTAACGGCTAGACTATTTTGTCAGAGCAATTCCAAAACTGCAGCTCTTGTGGGATGTTCCCTCTCTGCAGTGGTCAGGACCGACCAAACTGGTCCAAGGAAGGAAAACCGGCAAACCATTGTCGGGGTCATGGGTGGCCATGGCCTATTGATGCGCATGGAGAGCAAAGGCTGGCCTGTGTAGTCCAATCAAATATAAGAGTTACTGTAGCTCAAATTGCTGAAACAGTTAAAGCTGAACTGGAGTTCCACTGCAACAAAAAGCAAGCCGACAGGCATTTATTGCAGAAGAGACAATGCCCGACTTACCTGCCTTCTCATGGTCTTCTCCGGCAATGTAAACTGAGCTGCACATACGCAGTTCAGCTTACATCGCTGGGCTGGTCTCTGTTAATGACAGCCTCTTGTGCATGCTTTGGGGTGACGTCAGCCCATGCAGGCCGATGAAGATGACCGAAGACCAGCACACAGGAGAAGATGCCAATGCTAGCAAGGGACAAGACCATTGGAGGAAAGGCAAGTTTTAATTCCTTTAGTTGTGCTATAATGCTGGTTCTGTTAGAAATGTGTCAGAACACTGCATCGCAGTTTGTTATGTACGGGGCTGCGTAGCCAGAGACCAGTCAGGGTGTCCATGCTGACCCATGTCCACAGCCAAAAGCTCCTACTATGGATTGTGAGCATCAGAACTGGACCATGGAGCAATGGAAAAAGGTGGCCTGGTCCAATGAATCACGTTTTCTTTTACATCATGTGGATGGGTTGGTGCATGTGCGTATCTTACCTGGGTAAGAGATGCCACCAGGATGTACTATGGGAAATCCCATCCATGGAGGCCCCGCCTTGTAACTTGAAAACTGGACTTAAAGGATCTGCTACTGATGGCTTGGTGCCAAATATGACAGCGTACCTTCAGATGTCTAGTGGAGTCCATGACTTGACAGGACATGGCTGTTTTGGTAGCAAATGGGAGACCTACTCAGTATTAGGTGGGTGGGCATGTTATGGCTTATTGGTGAGTGTATAGATAGACGTAGAAAATGTTTTATGTTCTTGGGATTAGTTACTATGCATGCATTGTTTCAGTTTATTGGACAAGTTTAGCAGTGGATCCCAGTGTAAAATGTTTTTCCAACCCTTGTCCTTGTGAAGATATCTTCCCATTTGTGGCAAGCTTACTGTATAGCAAACGGTAAGCTACCCTTGGTAAAGCAGCATGACCAGCATTGCTGATTACTTGCTATAAGTCACAGCATGTTGCTCTTTACTTTTTACTGAGCAGCCTTTTCTGTTTTCAGACGACTTCAAGTAATCCATGTACTCAGTGTCCTGTGGTCGTGCTGAAATTATAGGGCCTTTAATTATAACAATATGATTGTCATAATGCTGCCATGTACACTGTATTATAGGCTTCATGGGGGCACGCCTGCCTCTTGTTTTGAAGATCTTGGTGGATTGTGCAAGCTTTAGGTCAGATTAAAGAAACACTTTTATGAACTATTTAGAGAAGCGAAGAGAAAGAGGTGGCTTTAATGAAAGAACACATTAGAAGAAGATGGTATAATTGGATCTCCAAGCATATCAAATATATCAAAGACCATTTTGTAGAAGGATTTCCATTTGAGTAAAACATTCAGATTTGAGGACAGATTGTTTTTCTTTTATGTTATAATTTGACTCAGTACAGTAGATATATGTCATTGTTTTCCTTCTAAAGCTGGCCATATATGTCTGTAATTTCTGCTGAATCGGCTGAAATTTTGAGCCGTGGGGGGCACTATTGGCATCATTTGGCTTGACAAACTGGGTGCTGCAGCTGCTAGAATATAGTAGTTGGCAGCGGAGATATCTCCTTCCATGCTTTATTGTAGATGGGGGGAATTTACTAGATTGCTCTTGTTTAGCCCGTGGACTGAACAGAAGAAATCAGTGCATGTGTGGCTAGCCAGAGAGTCATGAACATCCATAATTTGTCTTTGGGTAGACTCTTGCAGGGTCCAGTTGCTCTCAAGTGTCTCGATTTGGTCTGTTTTTACAGGAGTATGTGAAGAATTCAGCATGGGTTGTGTGACAATAATGCTTGCTATAAAGCCAAGTAACACCTGTCCTAACAAGTGTAGGGGGTGGGAAATTTTTGGACAGTATTCTGCAGAACAGTTATTTTGAGTGTTGAGGTATCATAGAAGTTCACTCAAAGGTTTTTATTCAATGGTTGCTTCACTAAATGCTGATTCAGCAATGACTGAACGCTGCCTACAGGAGTCTCACTGCTTCAGCAGCCTTCTCTGTAATGTAAAATAAAATATTTATTAGAAATACTAAAATTAGAATGTAATAGCCAGAGGAGGTGGGCGGAGTTGGGAACGTAGGTACAGATACCTAACTCAGCTCTGAAGGGTTTTGGAATACCTGCAGCATTTTTTTTACTTCTCTTTACGTCCCATTGATGATCCTATTGTGTTTGCATGGTGACTTGATGCAATGCTTGTGCAAAACACTGTAATCTCAGGCAAAATATTACAACCTAAAACATTTTAGAAATGGCATTTTTCCCACATTAATTGTGACTGGTTGCAGCTGTTTCTGTCCAGAGTGTCGACCTTTCCTTGGCCTTCATATTTTCATGCTCGAAAGTTAACATAATTGTGATTTCATGTAGTTATGCATAGTTTCCATAACATTGCCCAGCACTGTACAGCTGGGAATTGAGCAGATGGCAGAGGGGTAGATAGTGACTGAGCACTGCCTTAGATCACTGATGCTTACTCCTTGTATAGGTTACCATACACTTATAAATATTAAGGGGTTAGTTCACCTTTACAAAATATAACTACCTATGCAGATAAGGGGTGTTTGGAGATGAAAACAAACTATGCAGCTTTGCCTAAACTTGAATAATGCCCTTGCTATAGGTGTAGCCCATTTATATACCTCCTGAAGCCTGATTAGAATACTCACGGGATGTTGCTAAGTGAGGCCTAGTCATTATTGCTCACAAGAGGAAAGGTTTGGGACTTTATATGAAACAACGGCCTGGTAGGGTCATATGCCTCTATCTCTGTCAATATGAAGAAGGGGAGAAAGAAATGGGACTTTAATTTGAAGCACACAGTTGCAAATAATTTAATTGGTAGATAAACAAATGTTTATTGGTTCATATACATATATGTATACTCTTAATATTAATGTATATCAAAGTTCAAAACAATTTTACATGATAATGATACATATTCAAGTAAAATTCATATATATACATGCATATATTGCTAAATAATGCCTGTATGACCTATGCCCTCTCTAATCCCTCTAATTCGTAAAAGTAACATTAGCATATTGCGAAAAATTCATATAAAATCCTGTAGATACATATTCCATGAATTCCATAAAAAATCTACACATGATTAATATAAGTCACGGCATCTGGTAGCTTGAAGTGTCTCGTGGCTTTGAGCCACTCTTCAGGAGCAAGCACGTGGTGTATATCTATAATGAAAAATATGAATTCCTAAATGATCTAGTGAGAAAAAACAAGGGAATAGATAAATGGAATATGTATCTACAGGATTTTATATGAATTTCTCGCATTATGCTACTTTTACTAATAATGACAGGGATTAGATAGGACATAGGTCATATAGGTATTATTTTACAATATATGTATGTGTAGATATATGAATTTTACTTGAGGTGGATATATTATTAGAAGTCACTCCTGCCTTCAATGACTAGTGCACTTGTCAACCTTAGCAAAGGTAACCTAAGCACTCAAGATCATACAATCATTGTCTAGTGGACTTGCAAGGAGATGAGCACGGCACAGCAAGGAACCTACGATAAGTTTTCATTTCTAATGAGCAAAATTTTCTGCCCACATGTACATCTATAATTGTAAGTTATTCATAGTAACACATTTTTAAATCTTATTTTCAATTCACTTTTGTTTTGTATATATTTTCATTGCTTTATCCATTTACATTAAAGTGGCCTTAACGCAAAACACGTTAATGAAACACTCCAAAGTGGACAGATGTGAATGGGAGCTTTAAATCACTGGAGAGTTTCACGTTTTAACTGGTGTTTGTTTGTCAGTTAAAGAGATTTCCTCTTATCATGTGGTCACTGGGATAGAAAGTGAAGGGAACTCCTCTTGGAGAAGACTCAGGCAGTGATTAATTTTATCAAAAATTGAAAAATCTAATTATAGGGGACGTTTAATTCTTGGAAGTTCAGGTAAATTTAGTATACACATTGTCCATAGACCACCTTTGCTTGACTCTCCTGTTCTCTTTTCCAGGTGGTGAGATGTCTCTTGAACAGCGAGAAAGGTTCCCCATTAGACATCAATGAGAATGATACACTTTGGGGAGAGACAGGTGAAGCAATTTATTACCTATCTTACTCTGCACCCAAACATTTGCTGCTCCATCTTCAATGTTGTTAAACCTGTATTATATTTATACTACACTTATTACTATGAGACACTTGTAGCATTTTAAGGGGGAAATATTGTTACCAGGTTATAACAAAGGAAATATGCTCTGTGAACCAGGTCATCCTTTAATGGTGATGACCATGTCATAATATTGGATGTTTTTGTAAATGCTGGTTATTATCTGTTGGGGTTATCACAGGTGATGCAACTGTGGTGTATTAGCGGACCTTGTGCAGGCAGCCATGGTGTTTGAAATACAAACCTCACCTAGATAGAACCTAGCATATCATTAAAGTTCAGTCTAAAACTCACTAACTAAAAATCTACTGGCAGCCACATCCTAAAACGAATCTATCTAACCCTGTAAAGCATAAATCGCTATACGTACCTTTTCTGCAGCCGATCTGGTCCAGTCTCCGGCAGCGGATGATGTGTAGAAGAGAGAGCCGACAACGGCTGGGTACTGATGTCACCCATATACTTACTATGTACTATGGGGCTTCCGTTGTCGGCTGCCTCTCCTGCAGACGCCTACACAGAGAAGCTGCCTCTCCTGCAGACGCCTACACAGAGAAGCTGCCTCTCCTGCAGACGCCTACACAGAGAAGCTGCCTCTCCTGCAGACGCCTACACAGAGAAGCTGCCTCTCCTGCAGACGCCTACACAGAGAAGCTGCCTCTCCTGCAGACGCCTACACAGAGAAGCTGCCTCTCCTGCAGACGCCTACACAGAGAAGCTGCCTCTCCTGCAGACGCCTACACAGAGAAGCTGCCTCTCCTGCAGACGCCTACACAGAGAAGCTGCCTCTCCTGCAGACGCCTACACAGAGAAGCTGCCTCTCCTGCAGACGCCTACACAGAGAAGCTGCCTCTCCTGCAGACGCCTACACAGAGAAGCTGCCTCTCCTGCAGACGCCTACACAGAGAAGCTGCCTCTCCTGCAGACGCCTACACAGAGAAGCTGCCTCTCCTGCAGACGCCTACACAGAGAAGCTGCCTCTCCTGCAGACGCCTACACAGAGAAGCTGCCTCTCCTGCAGACGCCTACACAGAGAAGCTGCCTCTCCTGCAGACGCCTACACAGAGAAGCTGCCTCTCCTGCAGACGCCTACACAGAGAAGCTGCCTCTCCTGCAGACGCCTACACAGAGAAGCTGCCTCTCCTGCAGACGCCTACACAGAGAAGCTGCCTCTCCTGCAGACGCCTACACAGAGAAGCTGCCTCTCCTGCAGACGCCTACACAGAGAAGCTGCCTCTCCTGCAGACGCCTACACAGAGAAGCTGCCTCTCCTGCAGACGCCTACACAGAGAAGCTGCCTCTCCTGCAGACGCCTACACAGAGAAGCTGCCTCTCCTGCAGACGCCTACACAGAGAAGCTGCCTCTCCTGCAGACGCCTACACAGAGAAGCTGCCTCTCCTGCAGACGCCTACACAGAGAAGCTGCCTCTCCTGCAGACGCCTACACAGAGAAGCTGCCTCTCCTGCAGACGCCTACACAGAGAAGCTGCCTCTCCTGCAGACGCCTACACAGAGAAGCTGCCTCTCCTGCAGACGCCTACACAGAGAAGCTGCCTCTCCTGCAGACGCCTACACAGAGAAGCTGCCTCTCCTGCAGACGCCTACACAGAGAAGCTGCCACTGACAGCTCAGCTTGGGACCAGACCGGAGCGGCTGCAGAAAAGATATGTATAGGGATTTTTGCTTTACAGGGTTAGAGGTATATATAGGGTCTTTTTAGAATGTGGCTGCAAAATTTAGTTTGCTTCAGATTAAAAAAAAAAAAATAAAGTTCTCCAATTTTGTGGGTCAGAGCTGAGAGCTGTAGACTGGCTCTGTTAATTTGGATATAGAGAGAAGGTTCAAAGTCTCTGTAGTTTTTTTTATTGGTATTTCTGTGCCTGTTGGGGAGATTTCCCCTCACTTCCTGTTAGGACAGAAAATTATGGGAAATCCTCTCGGCTGTAACATAGAACTGAACAAAAACAGATTTATTGAAGTGGGGAATGTGGTTAGACATTTTTTGTTGCTGTTTGTTCCTTCCTATCCTGGTAACGGTCACTGGAGTTAGACTTTACTGGTGTACTGTACACATAGCTCCCAACTCTCCCTGATTTCGAGGGACTGTCCCTGATTTGGAACAAAGTCCCTCTGTCCCTCATCCTCTTCATTTGTCCCTCGTTTTGATCTAATCTATATCGTTGTACTTAAAATGCACTATTTATCTATCAAAAAGTGTTTAAAGTGCTAAACCATTCATCCAATTTCTAAATTGCTGCGTTTGTAAATTTGTCCAAAAGCCAAGATAAAGGAATAGTAGTGATAAAAAAGCTCTTGTGGGTTTAACCAATCATTTTTTTTGTACCATTTTCCTTTTAAATGGGGCGTGGCAGGGGGTGTGTCCTTATGCCTACATACTTTTGCTAAAAGCTGTCCCTCATTGCAATCTCAGAAAGTTGGGAGGTATACTGTACATTGAAGTGGAAGCTCTTGTGTCTATACAGTACCAGTCAACCATAGTTCCCCATTGAGGTCTGCAGCTTGATACTGCTTCAGAATATCCATATCTATGACCGTTTATCCCCCTGAAAGTTGGAGTAAGATCTGTGTATGTTCAACTGCTTTGCGGAATGTGAGCTTACCAGCACGTTGTCTGAGCGCAAACACCATTGACCCTTGACCCACCTAATGCTGGCCATTTGATAAAATGAAAATATTTGACCCCTTTCTCCCCTTAGGTGCCATCTCCTGTACATTTACACGGTACACAGCACACACACACACGGCTTCCTCGAGGGTGTAGGCTGTGCACTGGAAGCAGCAGGTGCACTTAAATCCACTGCGAGGAATTAGGTCATCCACAATTGCCTCAGCCTGTTGTTAAAGTAGCTATTTTCTCCCATCAAACAAGTTATAACAAAGGAAATATTCTCTGTGAACCAGGTCATCCTTTGACTTTGCCTTTTCATATTCTGTGTTGGCAAAACACAGCTTTTCCCATGCCACACCTTGATTGTTAGCCCAGCACTGAATGAACCGAGATAAGATCAGCTGTTGCCTTGCTGCGTTCTACTGAAGCAGGGCTGACTGTTAAACATGATGGGACAGGATGAACGAGTCGCCCGCCTACACCCTGTTGGGTGCTTTTATGGAGCATGTTTCCATTTATGCCTTTATCATTAGAATTGTTTTAAATGGTTTCACCCATTTTCTCCCAAGCTTGATATATAAAGGGGCAGACTGCCATAGGTGCATCTCTTGGCCCTTTAAAGGGCAACTCCACCTTTTTTTTTTTTTTTTTTTTTTTTTTAATACTTCTGGCTAACATAATTTTAGTTAGGATAGCAAAATATTCTGCTTTTGAAATAGTATTCAATTACCGGTTTGGTTTTGTTGTGCTGTACATGGTCTTTATATTTCTGATTAGCGGAGTTGAACATATTTCTAGGTTTCTAATCTAGAAATGTTGCTTTGTGGAAATCTTTAAAACATTATAATGCTGTGTCTATGTGAATATGCCAGAGTTAACTACTCACATTTAAAGAATGACCGCAGGAGCCAAAGATGTTGTCTAAGGTGGGCTGTGGCCTGCTGCAACAGTCTTGGAGCTTATGTGTTAAAGCAGACCTTCACTGCCGCCTTACATTTTCCATATTACTAGTCCCCTTTCCTTTCTGACGATTTAAAGTTGTTAAACTTGCCCTGTATTTCTGAATTTCTCATCCTCTGCGTCCTGCAGCCCCGCAATACTCACGGCATGCATCCCAGGGGGAGGCTTCAAGGCCTAGCTCCCAACTGTCCCTGATTTCGAGGGACTGTCCCTCATTCGCAACAAAGTCCCTCTGTCCCTCTTTCCTCCTCGTTTGTCCCTCATTTTTCCCTCATTTTGGTCTGATCTATATAGTTGTATATAAAATGCACTGCTTATCTATCAAAAGTGTTTTACAGTACTAAACCTTTCATCCAATTTCTAAATTGCTGCATTTGTAAATTCCAAAAAGCCAGCGTAAAGGAATAGTAGTGGTAAAAAAGCACGTGTGGGTTTAACAATCCATTTTTGTACAATTGGCAGGCGGTGTGTCTAATGCCTACATACTTGCTAATAGGTGTCCCTCATTCCTATCTCAAAAAGTTCTAACGCATTGTGCATGCTTATTGGCGGCCAGCTTCTAGAACCCTTTAGAAACAGCTAAAAAAAAAAGGAAGCTGGCGGTGTGGGATCTGGTGTGCAGCAGCACAGTGGCGGTCTGTGTTCTTTAGAGGGGATTTTCCTTCACTTCCTGTTTTGTGACACAACAGGAAGTGATAGGAGAGATCTCCAAAGGAATGAAAACGGAAAATGTGTGATAGGACCTTGTTGTCGGAAATTCTGACCCTATGTAGGCTCCATCACACATTTTCCATCGGATTTTCCGACACACAAAGTTTGAGAGCAGGCTATAAAATTTACCAACAACAAAATCCGTTGTCGGAATTTCCGATCGTGTGTATGCAAATCCGACGCACAAAGTGCCACGCATGCTCAGAATAAATAAAGAGATGAAAGCTATTGGCTACTGCCCCATTTATAGTCCCGACGTACGTGTTTTACGTCACCGCGTTCAGAACGATCGGATTTTCCGACAACTTTGTGTGACCGTGTGTATGCAAGACAAGTTTGAGCCAACATCCGTCGGAAAAAATCCTAGGATTTTGTTGTCTGAATGTCCGATCAATGTCCGACCGTGTGTACGGGGCGTTAGACAGTTGTTACCAGATCAAGTGTCCCATTTGAAAGATTTTCCCTTTGTTGTTGACTCTGACAACAAAAAAGTTTCTCGTTTTCAGTCCCACTAAGGGGCAGGGCGAATCTCTGCATCAGAGAGATACACAGCAATATATACCTGACAGAGGATATAACCCTTCCCTATCCAAAAAAAGTGGCTTTAGGTAGACTTTGGGCAATTAATGTATTATTTTATTAGGCTGAATAGTAATAAAAAGGAGATTTAACATCTGTCGTTGGAATGTTTAACCACTAAGATTGTTGTAATGTGGCGCATTTATCTGTTTTGAAGAAAGAAAAACCTTTCTAATCATGGGACCTGAAAACAGTGCTTTCCAAGAAACAAATGTGTTTAAAATCCATCTGATCTCTATTTATATAACCATGGGTATTCTTTGATCATTTATCTTCAGCTTGGCTAATTGGATACACATGTCTCGTTTGGTTTTTCTTTAGTTCATGACTTTGAAGAGGATGTTATGGTTGGATTTTGTGCTTTATATCAATTTATTGTGTTGGATTTTGAAATGTAAGATTATATAATATAACCCAGCAAGAAACTAGGGTGACTCTTATAACTGTTCATATTAGGCAGATTTCCAAAGGTAGTAATTAATGACCCTGTGTAACATTTCCTGTTAATATTTTTTTTTTCAAATATAAATTTTTATTAATTTTCATAGAAAAGGGGTAGAACTCCAGACAAAAAACAAAACAAAGGAGAAATTAGAAAAGCGAGGTCGCAGCCTCCTCACAGAATATCATATCTAAACATAGTCTGTTTATAAAAGTAAAACTCTTGTCCATCTGTTTCTGTTATATGTTGTTATCTCTGACAGGAAAATTTTCTTAGTATTACAACATTTCAGTGCATCGAAATCTTAGTACATTCACCATAGATATTAGTTGGTGTCTCATTTAACCACTTAAGCCCCGCTCACTGTATATATACGTCATTTTTTTGAAGATGGATATCTCGGTAACGGCAGCAGCTGCTGCCACAACCGAGATATCCATCTTTACAGTGAGCGATTCTGTACACGATAACGGTGGTCTCTGCGGCGGGTTCGCCGCGAGATCACCGTTATCGGCGGCGGGAGAGGTGCCACCCCCCCTCCCGCCGCTCTCCCGCGCCTTCCGCCGCTTACCGGAGCCGTCGGTAACGGCGGAGGCGATCGGGTCCTTTCCCTGCTGAGGTATGGAGACAAGTGAGGCCAAGATGGCCCCCACCCGTCTCCATACCATGTGACGGCCGGAGCGACGTCATTCGACGGCTCCGCCCACTCTCTTAAAGGCACAAATTTTTTTAATGTCATTTTTTTTAAACGACTTTTTTTTTTTTTTTTTTTTTTTTTTTTTTTTTTTTGCATTTTAGTGTAAATATGAGATCTGAGGACTTTTTGACCCCAGATCTCATATTTAAGAGGACCTGTCATGCTTTTTTCTATTACAAGGGATGTTTACATTCCTTGTAATAGGAATAAAAGTGATCCAAATTTTTTTTTTTTTAAAAACAGTGAAAAAATAAATAAAATAAAATAAAATAAATAATAAAAAAAAAAAAAAAAAATTTTTTTAAAGCGCCCTGTCCCGACGAGCTCGCACGCAGAAGCGAACGCATACGTGAGTAGCGCCCGCATATGAAAACAGTGGTCAAACCACACATGTGAGGTATCGCCGCGACCGGTAGAGTGAGAGCAATAATTCTAGCCCTAGACCTCCTCTGTAACGCAAAACATGCAATCTGTAGAATTTTTTAAACGTCGCCTATGGAGATTTTTAAGGGTAAAAGTTTGACGCTATTCCACGAGCGGGCGCAATTTTGAAGCGTGACATGTTGGGTATCAATTTACTTGGCGTAACATTATATTTCACAATATAAAAAAAAATTGGGCTAACTTTACTGTTGTCTTATTTTTTTTTTCAAAAAAGTGAATTTTTTCCAAAAAAAGTGCGCTTAGAAGACCGCTGCGCAAATACGGTGCAAAAAAAAGTATTGCAATGACCGCTATTGTATTCTCTAGGATGTTAGAAAAAAAACAATATATAATGTTTGGGGGTTCTAAGTAATTTTCTAGCAAAAAAACCTGTTTTAAACTTGTAAACACCTAAAATCCAAAACGAGGCTGGTCTTTAAGTGGTTAAACGTTTACTGTTTAAGAGCTGTTGCGACTGCGCCATATAGAAGGGCGCTACCAAAAAGTAGATTAAAGAGAAGAGAAAGTAAGTATATGAAAGAGGAGGGATAGAGAATAGGTAGAGAGTGAAGGGGAAGGGGCAGGGGGGAGGGGGGGGGTAGATGGTGGGGCGTCGTTGATTGCTTTGAGTAGGTCGGGTTTCTTTTAACCAAAAAAAAAAAAAGTTACAAGTTGTTATTAAGTGGGATTCCCCATAAGGGTTTTACCTTCGTCTGAAAATTTAAACATATTCCAGAGCGTCCATGTTTTCCTATATACTTCTTGTCTATTTTGAGCTGTCAGTATAATGTCTTCTAAATTGTTTGTCTTCCACTTTCCGTAACCACATTGATACTGTCGGTGGGGATGTTTGTTTCCATAGCAAAGGGATACAGGACTTAGCTGCGTTTATTAAGTGACGTAGTACTGATTTTTTATACTTTTTGAGCGGTATGGACGACACCTGGAGCAAGAAAAATGCTGGGTCGTTTGGAATTTGAAAATCCGTAAATTTTTGAGAGATAGAGCGAACCGCAGTCCAGAAATGTGTCAGTCTAGGACAGGACCAAAACACGTGTAGCATCGTTCCCTCTTCCATCTGGCATCTCCAACAGTATTTGGATGTATCAGGAAATATAATATGTAGACGACTGGGTGTTAAGTACCACCTCGTCAGGATCTTATAGTTCATTTCTTGTAATTTAGTGCACATTGATGATTTAAGGGAGAGAGCTATCATGTTTTGCTTCTGGACCGGAGTGAAAGAGCGCTGAAGGTCTGTTTCCCATTTCATGATACAAGGCAGGTTGGGTTGTTGTGGGGGTGTGTTTAGCAGAGTGTACATTTTGGATAGGACCTGTGGTAATGGTTCTGTGTCTGAACATATCTCCTCAAATGTAGTCAGAGGTCTGTCGTATAATTGGGGATTTTGGATTGTCTGGAGGAAATGATGAATTTGTATTGCACTCCAAAATGTGAGTTTGAATGGGCCAGTCGGTTCTAATAGCTCTGGAATAGTGGGCCATCTATTGTTTTGGATAAATTGTGAGGCTTTGACAAATCCGGAGTTCTTTAGTACCTGAAATCGTTCGGATGAAATTCCAGGTTGAAACTTGGGGTTTCCTAAAATCGGAGTTAAGGGGGATTCTCTGGTCGTTAGTGATGTCTGCAGTGTGGCGTGAAGACATTGTTTTATAGTGTTTCCTATAAGGGGGTGTGATTTCAATTCTATAGGTAGAGAGGCATAACACCACAGTGCAGTCTGTAGAGGTATTTTTGTCTGATGTTGCTCTATTTGTGCCCATAATTTAGCTGCTTTGTGTCGGTGCCAATCCACCACCCTACCTACATGGACTGCCTGGTAATATTTCCTGATATCCGGAAGTGCAACCCCTCCAAAGTGTTTTGGTGTACATAACTGCGATTTGGGGATACGGGGTTTTTTATTTGCCCATACGAATCTGGTGAATAGGGATTGTACTTGTTTGAAGTATGAGGTAGGGATGTTGATTGGTAGGGCTTGGAATAGATATAAAAACTTTGGCAATATGCTCATTTTAATTAGATTGCATCGCCCGAACCAAGAATGTAATCCCTTATCCCACTCCCTTAGTAGGATTTTAGTCCTATTCAGAAGAGGTGGGAAGTTGCTGTCAAACAGTAGGGCTGGATCCGGTGTTATTTTAGTGCCTAAATATGATAAGGTAGAGTCTGTCCACCTGAAGCGGAAACTGGCTTGTAGATTACGGAGATTATTAGGAGTTAATAGAAGTCCCATTGCCTCTGATTTGGAGAAATTTATTTTTAAATTAGATAATTTACCGTATTTTTCAAATTCCTTAAGAAGGTTAGGCAAGGAGATCGTTGGGTTGGTTATTGAGAAAAGTAGGTCATCTGCGTATGCTGATATTTTGTGTTGCATAGAACCAATAGGTATGCCTTGGATGTCAGGATTTAGTCTAATCGTGGATAAGAAGGGTTCGAGAGAGAGGGCGAACAATAGAGGGGATAGGGGACATCCCTGTCTTGTTCCATTTGTTATAGGGAAGGGATCAGATAGTACCCCATTCGCTTTCACTCGTGCTGTAGGATTGGAGTATATACTGGCTATCCGACTAAGCATCACCCCTCCTAGGCCTATGTGCCTGAGTACGGCGACCATAAATGGCCAGCTGACTCGGTCGAACGCCTTTTCGGCGTCTGTATTGAGGAATACACAGGGTATTTTCCCAGTTCTAGTAAAATGTAAAAGATTGAGCACTTTTGTGGTGCTATCTCTGGCTTCTCTAGACGGTATGAAGCCAACCTGATCTAGGTGGATTAGTTGTGTGAGGTGCTGCGCTAGCCGGACAGCCAGTATTTTGGTAAACAATTTGAGGTCGAGATTTAACAGGGAAATGGGTCGGTAGCTACCACATGCCGTTGGGTCCTTCCCCTCTTTGTGAATTACTGAGATATGAGCGCTTAGGGTTTCTCTAGCAAAAATTTTTCCCGTTCCCATTTTGTTAAACAGCGTGACCATATGAGGTCCCAAAACTGGGAAGAGATTTTTATAGTATTGTAATGTATACCCATCTGGGCCGGGGGCTTTACCTGTTTTCATTGATCCTATAGCTTTTTGAACTTCTAGTAACGTTATGGGCAATTCTAGTTCATCTCTAATTTCTTGGGGGAGGGATGGCATTTGGGATGAACGTATGTAATGTTCTAGCTCATTGTTAGGGGGGTTTGTTTGTGGCAAGTTGTATAAGTTGGAATAGAATTGCTTGAATATTTCAGTTATTTGCTTAGGTAGTGTCGCTTTTTTACCTTGTGGTGTAGAGATATGTGGAATATAGGTTCTTGATTTTTGGTTCCTAACTAATCTGGCCAGTACTCTTCCACATTTGTCTCCATATTCATATGTCTGTTTGCGACAAAGCTGTATGGCTGCTTTTGCTCTATACTGTAGAATGTCAGTAATCTGTCTTCTGAGAGTAGATAATTCCATCTCAGATGACTGTGAAGGGGCATGTTTGTGCCTGGCTTCGGAGTTGGCTAGTTCTTGCAAGAGTTGTGATAGTTGTTTGTTTCTCTCTCTTTTTATACGGGCACCGTGAGAAATAAGGATCCCCCTTATAACTGTTTTATGAGCCTCCCACAGTATTCCCGGGTCACATTCTGGTTGGTTATTTTCATGAAAATACAATTTGAGGGCTTTTGTTACTGCTGTCAGAACTTCAGGATTCTGTAGAAGGCTTTCATTAAGCCGCCAGAATCTCTGTCTGGGGGAGAGATTATCGGACAGGCGGTAGCGCAGAAATATCGGTGCATGGTCAGACCATGTCCTGTTACCAATCAATGTCTGTTCCACCGCGTGCAGTTGTGTATGGGGTATTAGAAAGTAATCGATTCTGGTGTAGACCTGGTGTATATGTGAGTAGAATGTAAAATCTTTTTCTCCTGAATGTTGTAAGCGCCAAACGTCTATTAGTTGAGATTTATGTAGGTTTTTAGCTATTCGTTTAAGTTGGGATGCGGGGACTGATGATTTTCCCGTTGAGGTGTCTACCGAAGGAATTAAGGGGGTATTAAAGTCTCCTCCTAGGATTAATTCTCCCTCTGTAAATTCATGTAGTTTCTCTAGGGTCTCTCTCAGGAACGTAGCTTGTAATTCATTAGGTGCATAGATGGTTGCTAATGTTACTTTGACTGTGCCAATTAGGCCTTTAAGAAAAATATACCTCCCATTGGTGTCTATTTCAGAGCTTTGATGTTGCCAGTGAATCTTCCCAGAGATTAGGATGGATACCCCTTTAGATTTAGATTCCGGATTCATAGAATGGTAGGCTATCGGGAAGTGTCTGTTTTGTAGGTATGGTAACTTATTGGTTTTGAAGTGTGTTTCTTGGATGAAGGCTATATCTACATTATTTCGCTGTAAGTCGTGTATTAGCATGCGTCTTTTCTCGGGTATGTTTAGTCCTTTCGTGTTCAGGGACATCACCTTGATATTGTTAGCCGCCATAGCAAAATAGAGCTATGTGTGGGGGGGGGGGGGGGGTAGGGAGGGGGGAGGACAAGGGTAAGTCAAGGAAGAGGGTGGAGAAGAGGAAAGTGGTTAAATAGAAAGTTTAGAATAGAGATAGAAAGAAAAGATTGAGATTAAGAATAAGGTACAAGCACGACCTAATGTCCTGCCTGTGATGTTTCCCCTAGAAGAATGGGGAGTGTTTAATAGCATATAATCCCAGAGGAACACCGATCGGTCTCCCAAGGGTATATGCTGGCCTATTCGGGAGAGCGGTAGGACACGGCACAAAGAGAGAGTCTCCCATCCGTCTCCCCTCCCAAGCTTATCTAAGATAAACAACTATCATAGAGTTACTATGCAACATTATACGACCTGTAATTAGGTCAGCCCAAAATAATCAAATAAAAAAAAAAAAAGAAAAACCTTTTATAACAAAACTGTCAATATTACAATCCTCATCTATCAGTGTTTCAGTTAGAAGAGGGGGACTTTCCTCTAGGAGAGCAATTCTCCTTCAAGTGAGCTATCCCCTCCATCCACCGTGGTTTATGACTTCTCGCCATCTGATCTGATCTGAGGGAAGTTTAACTTTAGATATCTAACAATACAAATCAAACTTATATTCCAGCCCTTGTATCAAGCATATTATAAGAAGGTGGTTCACTTTATATATGCAATAACATTACTGCTGGATGGTTGCTTCCTGTTTCCACGAGGTTAAAGTTGGGACGGTCATCTCTCAAGTTACTCCAGCTAGGCTGTGCTGTTTCTGACTGTCTTTCAAACCCCCCTCTTACGGCCTCTGTTATCTCTGGTTGCGTAGGGGGATTCATTTAATATGACCGTCACTTTTATAGTCTTGTCATGGAGGGTGCTACAATTCAGCGACCAGACCCCTCAAGGTGTTGTATGATCAGTTCTGTCAGGTAGATACCCATGGCTGAGTATCTCTTCTCATGTATATCATGTCAATAGGTAGTATCTTCTGGTCGTAAGAGCATCTGTATAAGTTCAGTAACAGACCCTGTAATAATACCTGGCTCCTCTGTATATGTGGTCACTGCATAGCGTCCAAGTATATATATAGACAGCTCTGTTCTGGTAAGTTTCTGTATGAGATGCTCAGGTATACAACTTTCATCATGGTTGGAAGGGGGTCTGGGTTATGTGTTTGAGTCATGTGTAGGCCCGGAAAGCGTATAAACTGGTGCCACCAAAAAAAAAACATCTCACCAGGAACAGTTGTTGGCTAACGGTCAGATATGAACAGTAAAAGAAAACAGTTTAAGTCTCATCCAGACATTGAAGTGTAAAGATGACAATCGAAACTACTGTCTGCAATTATAGTGATTTCACGACTCACGTATGTCTTCTTGAGAAACGGCTCTGGGTCTGCGGCGGTTCCGCTGTTGTCTCGGTGGTATATTGTTGTCAGCTCTCGACGGAAACTGGTGACCCGGGGTGCGTGTTAGAGGGCCAAGCCAATTGGGGATCTCAATGGGCTCTGCGTCAAGGAAAGTAAATAGTGCTGGCAGGGCATCTGGCTTTCTAAGGGTGAAGCTTTGTTGGTTTCTTCTGAATGTTGCGGAAAGGGGATATCCCCAACGGTATGTGGCTCCCTTCCTTTTTGCTAGGTCCAGTAACGGCTTTAGAATCGCCCGTCGCTGCAGGGTTGCACGTGAGGGATCCGGTAGAATTTTCACCGTGGCGCCATCCAATTCCGGGTCTTCTGCCTCCCAGGCTTTCCGTAAAATCATTTCTTTGTGTACATAATGGTGTACTCTGCACACAACGTCTCTTGGTCTCTGAGGATCTGTTGGTTTAGGGCCCAGAGCTCGGTGTATCCTATCTAATTCAATACGTTCTGGTAATTCAATACCTGGCAAGCTGCGAAAGATTGCAATAGCCGTGTCTGCCAGATCTTCAGGGCCCGTGGCTTCTGGGAGTCCTCTGAGACGTAGGTTATTCCTGCGACTTCGGTCTTCCATTTCTTCCAAGCGCAAGCACTGATCTTGTAAAGCCTCTGTGTGTGAGTCCTGTTGTTCCTCCAGCTCTGACATACGACGTTCCAGTGACATAAGGGAGTTTTCACCCGCTTCCACTCTGCTGTTTAGTACGCTGATGTCTGCTTTAACTGCCTTTATTTCCTTACGGTGTGTGGCTTCCACCGTCTCTATCAAGGCCGCAATGTCCGCCTTGGTCGGCAGTGTCTGCAGTATGGCGCGGAGCTCTGCATCTATTCCGGTTGTCTGTGAGGTGGGGGGCCGTGGGTCTCCATCTAAGTCAGACCGGAGATCTGAGGGGAAGCCCGCATAGGTATCCGTTAGAGGCATGTCTCTGTTCAGAGATGGGGAGCCGCTCGTTGCCTGTCCCACTGAGTGCTCACCACGAGGCGTCGCGGCCATCTTGAGCTCCGGGGAGCCGAGGAGAGAAAGCTGAAATCTCCGCCTGAGATCGTTCGACGTGGGTGGTTGAGGGGTTGATCTGCTCGGTTTGTTACTCTTCTTCACCGATTTCCGTCTGGTGGATTGCATAGTGTGCGGATCAAGCTGGATTAGCCAGGGTAAGGGAGAGACGGCCGGGAGCTCAGCAAACACACGTCTCTATCCAGCCATGTCCAGGCCATGCCCCTCCTGTTAATATTTAATCAAAATAAAAATGTAATGAGAAAAACAAAGTACAACATCTGCTTCATACTGTGACCCTATTTATATCTATGGATAAGCCGTACTAAGGAACCACTGGAAGCCACCAGTACCGCTATCCTTTGGAATGAATGAGGCCACAATGCTTATGGGCAGTATGAAATGGTGCCTGCTGGAAAGATTTTTATATTGGGAAGGCAAGTTGTATCCCCTGTGGGCTGCACTCATGGTGGTAGGGGTATTTATTAAAGACAACTTTTTTGAAGGTGAAGTTCTTTAAACAAAAAAAAGGTTGTATAATACTTGCCATCAGCACCTGTAGCAAATAAAGTTTTAAGGCCCTTGCAAAGCTAGTACTGCCCCTAGAAGCGTTGGCATCCAACACGCCAGGTATGCTGGATGCATGCATCAATCTACTGCTGGATGCCTCTTTCCCCTTAGTTACATTGTTTTCTCCTCTTGAATGGAGAAAAATACATTGTATCTTTTTCTCCTTGCTAGAAGAGAAGAGAAAATTGTACACAAAAAAACGGTGTAAAAAAATAAACAAAACCAGAAAGATAAAATTGCCAGATCAGGGTTTGATATAGGTCATAAGGTCAGATAAAAAAAAATATGCACTGTTGTTTCTGGGCCCTACTATGGGTACAGAGACAACATATAACATAGTGGGATCCCTACGATCATCAGGAGAAGGAGAATTTTTGGGGGATTGTTCTTTGGGGGTAGGCTATGGTAATGGCGAGAAATATACAGCTAAATTTAAAAAATATTTTACCTGTTTAGTGTTTTTACTGTTTTTTGCCAGTTTTCCTTTTGCAAATAAAAAACGAGTGATATTCATTACCATTTACCACCAAGTAAAACCCCAATTTGATCTGAAAAAAAAAAACTAACACAGGTCAAAGTTGCAAAACTCTGTTCAGGCATTTAGATTTGTATTATTATCCATCATTCATATATACATTATATATATTTATATATATATATATATATATATATATATATATATATATATATATATATATATATATATATATATATATATATATATATATATATATATATATATATATATATATATATATATATATATAAAAATAAAACAAAATAATTGGAGACGCAATCTCAGTTTGAACACTATACATGCAACTTGATGAAAGATGGAGGTCCTGTCCGAAACCGTGCAGTCTTTGGATTTGTATATGCATGAAGATTGAAGTAAAACGTTTTTGAACAGAAACTGAGATTGCATCTCCAATTTTTCGTTACATATCTGGTGGAAGAAGGAGTACCACATCAGATGTGAATCTCTAAAGAAATCTAAAGGCACGGCAGAGGTGTCCCACCTTGTTCCTATGTATATGTGTATATGTATATTCCTGTGTTTGGGGTTGGAATACTGCCCTGCGGCCCAGTCTCTGAAGGGAGGGGATCATGCTCTGCCTCAGTATGTCACAGTACATGTTGGCATTCATGGTTCCCTCAAAGAACTGTAGGTCCCCAGTGCCGGCAGCACTCATGCAGCCCCAGACCATGACACTCCCACCACCATGCTTGACTGTAGGCAAGACACACTTGTCTTTGTACTCCTCACCTGGTTGCTGCCACACATGCTTGACACCATCTGAACCAAATATGTTTATCTTGGTCTCATCAGACCACAGGACATAGTTCCAGTAATACATGTCCTTAGTCTGCTTGTCTTCAGAAAACTGTTTTTGGGCTTTCTTGTGCATCATCCTTAAAAGAGGCTTCCTTCTGGGAGGACAGCCATGCAGACCAATTTGATGCAGTGTGTGGCGTATGGTCTGAGCACTGACAGGCTGACCCCCCACCCCTTCAAACTCTATAGCAATGCTGGCAGCACTCATACGTCTTTTTCCCAAAGACAACCTCTGGATATGACACTGAGCAGGTGCACTCAACTCCTTTGGTTGACCATGGCTAGGCCTGTTCTGAGTTGAACCTGTCCTGTTAAACCGCTGTATGGTCTTGGCCACCGTGCTCCAGCTCCGTTTCTGGGTCGTGGCAATCTTCTTCTAGCCTAGGCCATCTTTATGTAGAGCAACAATTCTTTTTTTCAGATCCTCAGAGAGTTATTTGCCACGAGGTGCCATGTTGAACTTCCAGTGACCAGTATGAGAGAGTGAGAGCGATAACACCAAATTTTACACCTGCTCCCCATTCACACCTGAGACCTTGTAACACTAAGGGGTCACATGTGTGTTTGTATGTGTGTATGTATGTGTATGTGTGTATATATATATATATATATATTATTTTATTTTTTAGGATTTATGTAATATGTATGTTATATATATTTATCTATATATCTAAATTTCATTGTGTAACAAGCCAATTTAGAAATAGTACTCAATACACACTCCTGCTTGTCTCATACATCATAAAACAGTATTTTCTCCACTTCCCACCATCCATCTTGACATTGTGACCCTTTGTTCCGATATACTACGCTCCCTGAGTCTGATGAATCCTTTAATGCATGTAATCCTTTAATGTACAATTTTTAATCCTGGAAACCAAACCGGTCTTAGACATGTATTTATTCTTGTTGGTTCACAGTTTGATGAATGTTTTACCAGGACTGAAAACAAAGTAAGTCCCAGCAAACACTTGAAGCGTTTGTATTTTTATAATTAGAGGATGGTTTATGCAGAGTTAGTAGTTAATGTTTACATTGGGGTTAGGTCAGGGATGGCTAGAAGCTCGCTGTAAGAAGTCATGATCAGGCTTTGGGCCTACTTAAGATACCATTCTTGGAATTGTTTTTACCCTGTCCTAATCCCGCTGTCAAAACGCCTTGCCTATTCTTTTTGTCCCCGTGTCTTCACATATTTATTTAAACTTCCTGTCAGATTTGTTGGCCCGTGATCAGAGATGTGTCAGATTAGTCGCTTTTTCCGGCCTTGCTGGTACATAGTATATAGTTACCAGCATTTATTTTGCAGAGTGTATAGCTGATCAGATTCAGTTCTATTTTACTCTTGTCTATAAGGAAGAAAATAGCGTTGTTAAAATCCTCACATTTTCCTTTCAGTGAAAGAGCAACTACAATACTGTCTGGGATCTTAAACACTGAAAATTTTTGTGACTATGGCTACCCCTTCAGACTTAAACCAACACAGTGCACTACAATGCATGGTAGTGTGTTGTTATTCATTGTGGTGCACTGCAACACAGGTGTTAAGTGCTTTGGGGTGCCATTCAAAATTGGACTACAATGCACAGAGGTACAGGCTTGCTATGCCTTACGGTAACATGCAGCAATCAAGTCCTCCAGTTAGAAGTTCCTCCAATTCTTTGTGTCCTGTTTGGTGAGATTTCTCTTTACTTAATGTCCCAGAGATATACAGTACAACAGTTGTCACTGGGACTAGTGTCCACATTGGAAGATTCCTTTCTGGAAACAGCTAAAAACTTCTATGTTTTCCCCCCACTTTTATTCTGTGACATTGCCCACCAAGACAAATAGAGAGAATGAATTTATCTAGCCAGGAAACAGACAGCAATAAAGCCCAGACAGAGGTTCTAATTCTCCCTCAATGTAGCCAAAAATAAAATAAGTTTGACATACACTCACCGGCAACTTTATTACGTAAGCCTGTTCAATTGCTTGGTAAAACAAATTGCTAATCAGCCAATCACATGGTAGAAAGTGCATTTAGACATGGTGAAGACAACTTGCTGAAGTTCAAACCAAGCATCAGATTGGAGAAGAAAGGGGATATAAGTGACTCTGAATGTGTGGCATGGTTTTAGATGAATTGAATGCACACAAATACAATATAATACCCAAGGTTCGGTAAAATATAAAAGATGGTTTTACGCCGAGTAAATAGATATCTTACATGTCACGCTTTAAAATTGCACACACTTGTGAAATGGCACCAAACTATGGTATTTAAAAATCCTCATAGACAATGCTTTAGAGCAGTGTTTCTCAACTCCAGTCCTCAAGGCGCACCAACAGGTCATGTTTTCAGGCTAACCATTATTTTGCACAGGTGATTTGATCAGTTTCACTGCCTTAGTAATTACCACAGACATTTCAAATGAGGGAAATCCTGAAAACATGACCTGTTGGGGCGCCTTGAGGACTGGAGTTGAGAAACACTGCTTTAGAGGCCTTTACAGCTTACCAGTTTAGAGTTACACTGCACTTCGGGTGCTAGAATTATTGCTCTCACTCTGATGATCACGGTCTGTGTAGGACCTGCATATGGGTTCGCCTCTGAGCGCAAGCAAGGTGGGGCAAGAGTGCTTTACAAAATGTTTTCGTTATTTTTTTATTTCTACACTGTCTCTTTAAATTTTTATTTTTATCACTTTTAATGTTATCACAAGGAATGGAAACATCCCTTGTGATAATAAGCAGTGACAGGTAATCTTTACCGAGACATCTCTAATAGAATTCAGATGCCTCCTCTACCCTCAAAAGCATCTTATCAGTGTTGGTGTCAGTGGGAGGAGAGGTGCCCTATCGTTGGTGTCAGTGGGAGGAGAGGTGCCCCATCGTTGGTGTCAGTGGGAGGAGAGGTGCCCCATCCTTGGTGTCAGTGGGAGAAGAGGTGCCCTATCGTTGGTGTCAGTGGGAGGAGAGGTGCCCCATCCTTGGTGTCAGTGGGAGGAGAGGTGCCCTATCGTTGGAGTCAGTGGGAGGAGAGGTGCTCCATCGTTGGTGTCAGTGGGAGGAGAGGTGCCCCATCGTTGGTGTCTGTGGGAGGAGAGGTGCCCCATCGTTGGTGTCAGTGGGAGGAGAGGTGCCCCATCGTTGGTGTCAATGGGAGGAGAGGTGCCCCATCGTTGGTGTCAGTGGGAGGAGAGGTGCCCCATCGTTGGTGTCAGTGGGAGGAGAGGTGCCCCATCGCTGGTGTCAGTGGGAGGAGAGGTGCCCCATCGCTGGTGTCAGTGGGAGGAATGTTTCCCCACTATTGGTGCCAGTGGGAGGAATGGTGCCCGAGGACCGCATGAAGGCCAGCGAAGGGACGCATTCGGCTCACAGGCCACAGTTTGCAGATTACTGCTCTGGAGTATTAAAGATCGCCCACCACTTCTGGTGGGGGGGGGGGGGGGGGGGAGGAAGAGAACCCCTAGACATGAACAGAACACTGCAAGATTTAAAGTGGAACTTTAGTTTGAAAATTAAGTCTGGCTAGATCAGTTCAGGCTGGCCCCTTTTGCAGGTGTAACTATATAAAACATAAAAAATAAGTGCCTATGATTTATATCCAGTAATGCACGGTCTCTCCCTGCTCTGCACATGCTCAGTTGCTGATGACCAGGCAGTATTTCAAGGGAATAAGTGGGTGGAGCAGTCCAGGTACAGGCCAGGAGTCCAGCCTCGGGGAGGACACTGCTTAGAATGATATGTTTTATACTGGCAGTGTAAGAGTTAGTGGAAATAGGTCTGGCACGAGGGATGACTTTAGATAAGAGCTAGTTCTCAGCACGAGAATAGCCGGAATTCCTGAGCATAGCTTTGCCATGATACTGTTTATTTAAGAACACTGTGGGTTAGCCAGTTTCCGAATATGGTAAAGTGGATTGAGGGTGTAGCTCACAGGCTGCCGCCATCATCCATGGTAAACAGGTCATAATTATCAGGAACATTCTTCTGCTTTATTGCCTCCCCCTCTTGTTGTACTGTTGCTTCCTGTACTCTGTAAATCCGAGCAGACACAACCTTTTCCTTTGGAGCGCCAGTGTTATTGGAACTCGCATGCACGTGGGTTGCTTTGCTGCCAGCTGTCCTCCTCTAACTATGGACTGTCCTCAACTTTAGGAGCATTAGAACAACCAGTGAAACATTTTTCCATGTACTGTATGTTCACATGTACTTGCGTGTGTGGGTATACAATGTTACATGCGTTGGCGTGTGTGTCCTTAACACACACATTTTTTTTCTGAATGGAATGTAGCAAAAAAAATTATATTATATATATATATATATATATATATATATATATATATATATATATATATATATATATATATATATATATATATATATATATATATATATATATTTTTTTTTAAACTCAACAAATGCTTTATTGAAAAGATTACCATGTATGGGTTGTGTCATTTATCCAGAGAAATTACCACAAACACATCAAGGCATTGGTGTCAACACCAATATGGTCTCAATAGTACATCAGGGCCGTCTTTAATTTTGATTGGGCCCTGGGCAAACATTTTCTTGGGGCCCCCTCTCCATTCTGAGACATACAAAAAATAGCAGGTAGACTCAAAATCAGTTTACTGCAGCAGATCACGCAGCGATTGCAATTGTTTGCCAGAGGTTACAGCCTATCATTACTGCTCAATCGCTGGTTTCTAGAGGTTACAACACATAATTTTTGGTTGCTAGAGGTTAATGTACATTATTAGCGCTCACTAATTGGTTGCTAGGGGTTACAGCACATCATTAGCACTTACTGATTGGTTGCTAGAGATTAAAGCAGATCACTACTGTTTGCTGATGGGTTGCTAGAGGTTCATGCACATCATTACCTCTCACTGAGCAGTGGAGCAATCCCAAATAATTGAGCAAGTAAAGGGGCACATTAATACACATACTACAGGAGAGGTTCAGAGACTGCAGACATACTGCAGGAGACAATCAGAGACTGCGGACATACTGCAGGAGACAATCAGAGACTGCGGACATACTGCAGGAGACAATCAGAGACTGCGGACATACTGCAGGAGACAATCAGAGACTGCGGACATACTGCAGGAGACAATCAGAGACTGCGGACATACTGCAGGAGACAATCAGAGACTGCGGACATACTGCAGGAGACAATCAGAGACTGCGGACATACTGCAGGAGACAATCGGAGACTGCGGACATACTGCAGGAGACAATCAGAGACTGCGGACATACTGCAGGAGACAATCAGAGACTGCGGACATACTGCAGGAAACAATCAGAGACTGCAGACATACTGCAGGAGATTACCAGAGACTGCGGACATACTGCAGGAGATTACCAGAGACTGCGGAAATACTGCAGGAGACACTCAGAGACTGCGGACATACTTCAGGAGATTACCAGAGACTGCGGACATACTTCAGGAGATTATCAGAGACTGCGGACATACTGCAGGAGACAGAGACTGCGGATATACTGCAGGAGACAATCAAACTGCGGACATACTGCAGGAGACACTCAGATACTGAGGAAATACTGCAGGAGACACTCAGAGACTGCGGACATACTGCAGGAGACAATCAGAGACTGCGGACATACTGCAGGAGATTACCAGAGACTGCGGACATACTGCAGGAGATTACCAGAGACTGCAGACATACTGCAGGAGACAATCAGAGACTGCGGGAATACTGCAGGAGACAATCAGAGACTGCAGACATTATACAGGGGATGGTCAGAGAACTTTCAGCAATGCACAGCTTTACAGTTAAGTAACACAGCTCAGGGTTTAAACAGTCAGGCATTTTATGGTTGTAAGGACATACCTGGCCAGCCAAACTTACTACATACATTCAGGACTGTGGGTGGGGCTTCCACTCTCTGCTCTCACTAAAGCAGCTGGGAGCTCCACTGATGCTTTGTTGGGTTTGCCCTGGGCCCACATCACCCGTGAATGGTCGCCCCGATGACAGCTTTGCAGAGCGCACAGAGAACATGGGAGGATGTATTCCGCGCTGGCCAGCTGAGAGGGGCGAGGCCGGGAGTTCCACTGACTTTCTGACCCCGCCCACGTGCAGCCTGTGTACTGGGAATAGAGCGCCTGTAGTGAGAGCCAGTGATCGGAGTCGGAGTGTCATTGGGGCTCCCGGCCCCGCCCCCGGACCTCTGTATTCACCAGCCAGTATAGAGGGGGCGGGGCCGGAAGCTCCACTGACACTCGCACTCCGATCACTGGCTCTCACTACAGAAGCTCTTTTCCGAGTACACAGGCTGCACGTGGGCGGGGTCAGAGCGTCAGTGGAGCTACCGGCCCCGCCCCCTCTCAGCTGGCTAGCGAGGAATACATCCTCCCCTGTCCTCTGTGCGCTCTGCAAAGCTGTCATCGGGGCCCCAATTCACGGATAGCACGGGCCCCCCAACAAAGATTGGGCCCAGGGCAAGTGCCCCGTTTGCCCTGCGCTAAAGACGGCCCTGTAGTACATAGCCCATCAATCTTATTTTTAACAGAGCATGAACGCACTACATTGAATCCATCAAATGATGAAACTATTTCAGTTACATAATTCTGTCCAGAATTAAGTCCACCGGTGATAACCCAAGGTGACCATACTGCCTGATATTTATTTGGACATCCTCTATGTTGGAATATACATTTTTCTAAACGCAGTGTGTCTTCCGTTGCTGTGACCCATTCTTTCCAAGAGGAAGGTTCCACAGATTTCCAATGCCTGAGAATGATCTTTCTGGCCTAGAACAAGGCCTGAGCTATGGCCTGTTCCGTGACTTCTTCCGCCTGAATATCATCTAAAATGCCTAAAAGGCAAGATTTAGGATCCTGTATGATTAGCAAAAGAATTTAGTGAAACATTTCTTCCTCCACCCTTTGCTAAAAAGCAGTTGACAATGTGCATTAACAGGTGTTATAGCACACCACCGTTTAATTTTTTAGATAAAGATAACAGCTTAATGTAATCTTTTATTTATTACAGGCACTTAGGTACTTTATATAGTGCCATCAATTTACATATATATATCTCTATCTCCTCTCTCTCTCTCTCTCTCTCTCTCTCTCTCTCTCTCTCTCTCTCTCTCTCTCTCTCTCTCTCTCTCTCTCTCTCTCTCTAGAGAGAGAGAGATATCTATAAAGTTGGGTCCATATATATTTGGACACAGGCACAACTTTTCTACTATTGGCTCTGTATGCCACCAGAATAAAATTAAAATGAAACAATCCAAATGAATTTGAAGGGCAGACTTTCACCTTTAATTCAAAGGGTTGAACATAAATATCAAGTACAAATTTTAGGAACTGCAACCATTTTTTACACAGTCCCCCCATTTTCAGGGGCTCAAATGTAATTGGACAAATGAAAATAATCATAAATAAAATGTTAATTTTTAATATTTTGTTGAGAATCCTTTACTCACAGTGACTGCCTGAAGTCTGGAACCCAAAGACTGGGTTCCCTCTTTTCTGATGCTTTGCCAGGCTCTAACTGTAGCCGTCTTCAGTTGTTCTTTGTGGGTCTTTCTGCCTCCTAAACCTTGTAAACAGCCTTCCTAGAAGAGTTGATTATAGCTGCAAAGGGTGGGCCAACTTAATATTAAACCTTAGGGACTGATATATGTATATTATAACATTCATATCAGTCCCCGCCCTCGAGGAGCTTAGAATCTAAAGTCCCTAACTCCAAGCAGGAGCAGCTCAAACATTTACATTTCAGCTTATAACACTTTGATTGTTCACACCAGTACATGCTGATCTTTGATTGGTTTATTGCACACCACTGCCCCTTCTAAGTTAATAAATGAAATGCTGAAAGTTCTGGAGTTACCCTTTTATTGTAATATTTCCTTCTTTTCCGGGTTGTTTGAAGCATGAATGGCGGGGACAAGCTAATCTGTGGACATATAAATAATCTCAAGTCAGACACATTAACGAGACGATTGTCTTTGGCTAACACTCTGTATCATTCATTAAGCTGTACAATGACACCATAAAATTCTGAACTCGTACTTGGCACAATGGATGGTCTTGTAACTCGGCCAAATGCTAGCTAAATGGCTTCTCACTGCTTTTGTGATGGTTTGCTTTAGAACGGTGCAAGGCAAATGTTTGGCCACACTGAACGAGGTCTTTGGAAAAAAACAAAAGCTCACAGCTGTATCATCTCCAATAAATAAATGTTTAGGAAAGGGAAATAAGGTGCTGAAAAGGGCACAGTATTCTGGGGAGGCTCAATATAATGTGTGTTTTAGTTGCTAATTGCTTATACCCCCAAAATCTAAGGTTGTACCCATTAGATATACACCGACAGCCTTTGGATAGAAATAAAATGAATAACTTGACTCACGTGGGGCAGGCTGTATGAGCAGTAGAGAATCCGTTACGAGACTGCTACCACACACATATGCAAGCAGGTACAGGGCTGAATTTATGCTTCTACCCCTTGTTTAAGGGAGAAGTAGGACCAAAGCTTTTTTGGCCCGGCTTCTCATGTCGGTCACAGGAGTGCTTTAGTTCTGCACTCCTGTGACCCAGATTCAGCAGACAGCAGGCTAAAGTCTGCTGTTAGCTGTTGCCATTCAGCAGCTCCAGACTCTTGATGCATCCCGACTTAAAAAAGTTCGGGAATCGCAGAAAAGTCATACTCGCCTAGATGGCTGCAGCACCAATCCCAGCTGCAGCTGTCCCCCGCCGCCTCTAAGACCGAAAACTGAGTGTTCAAACACCGCTGATCGCTCAGCTCTCGTTCCTCAGCCTGCCGAGAGTCACTGGCTCTCTGCTCTGCCCCTCCAGAGCTCACTGGAGTGCGTGGATGTGCAGGGGGCTCAGGCTCAGGCTCTCAGCGGTTTGCTGGTAGGCTGAACCAGCTGTCGGTCCAGGCTAATGGGTAGATCCTGACCATATGGTTGGGATCTTTTCAGAGCCTGGACTGGCTCTGTAAAGTCAGCCGACTGTGGGCTTTACTTCCTTAGTCACAGGAGTGCTGAACTAAGTGCACTTCTGTGATGCATAGGAGAAGTATAGCCAAAAAAGCTTTGGCCATACTACTTTTAAATGTCGGGATAAACCCAGATGCTGGAGTAACAGCTGGCTCTGCCTCTCTGTGTACTGCTGAGCACCTAAGCCCGCCTTCTCCACAGCCGGGCGCTCCAGGACTGGGGGGGGCCGAGCACAGAGCCAGTGATTGAGTCATTGGCTTTCTGGTCACTGAAGACCGAGAACTGAGCGAGGAGATGTCTTTGATCGCTCAGTTCTTGGTGTAGAGCAACCGATGCTGCATCCACCTAGGTGAGTATGTACATTTTGTTTGTATTTTGAAATCCCAAACTTTTTTTTTAATTTAGTACTAATAGTTAACTATAATCTTGTATTAAGACCACAAATTTCTACCACCACTCTTGGAAACTTGTTTCCCATTTGAAGGTATATAAGGGGTATGTAATGCTATTAATTTAGTTTGAGCTAGAACATGTCCTCCTCCCCTAAATGAATGTAACTTGTACTCCTTTTTTTCTCTCGTAATTCTCGGCACATCCTCATATGTGTTTTAGAAGTAAATCACAGCTTTGCCGAAAACATGTTTAATTCATTGCTATTTGTAATCATTTTAAGCAGAACAAATTATGCTCTTTTCTTTAGCACAAGGGCTTTGCTACATTAAATATTTCATAGAGCCAACACAATCTCCATTTCAGAATTTATTAAGACCGACATCTCTTGAGTCCCATTATACAAACCACACAGAGGCTCAATAATATACCCTTTGGGCATCCGAAAATTCAAGGGAGCCTGGATCTTCCTTTTTTTTCTGCTACTAAAATGAATGCTTTTTGTATCATTGCTACATGTGTCTGTCAATTGGATGTATACTTAATAGATATGGATTATAACTATAAGTATTTATGATTTATGTTTTTCCAGCTCTCACAGCAGCAGCAGGAAGGGGGAAGCTGGAGGTCTCTGAGCTACTCTTGGATCATGGAGCCATCTTGTCGCGTCTTAATAGACGTGGGATATCTCCCCTCTTTTGTGCAGTGCGCCAAGGGCACTGGCAGGTATGTCGTGTTCAGTCTTGGCATTTTTGCTTAGCCAAACAATGTTACGGATAAAGTTTTGTATACAGAAGACAACGTTGCGGCAGGACATAGGCAACCCTGTGCCATGATCTATCCATGTATGGTGTACTACATAATCTCTCCACATGTTGGGTAATAATGGTATCAGGAGAACACAGAGGATCACCCACATTGTCCTCATGAGAGGGTTTCTACATTTTCTTCTGACTTCACTTTCTTTCTTGCTAAAAGAGATAACCCAACTCTTCCCATCATGTGGCTCATATACTGGCAGAATTACCTGAACTTAATAAGCTGGGACTCTATGGCTCAGTGACTCCAGAACGTTACTGAAATTTCAGTGGATATTTAGGGCCACCTGCATGGTGAATGATGAATACCTAGAGACTATTGTTTTCAATGAAAATGTCTTGGTTTCATAGTGAATGACCTACTTGATATGTGATAAGATCAGTAAGGTTGACCATACACTGACTGAATATTGATCAGTGTGTGGCGGTCCCTGCTGGACCTGTTGGAAAACGTTAGTCGATCAGTGGCTACAGCCACTGATCAATGTATTCTGACAGCGGTGGGTTCCGCTGTCAGAATACAATGTCTTGTTTGGGGGGGGGGGGGGTGTATGATGGGGCTTTTGTAGGGTTTCCTCCATACACCTCGTTTGGGAAACTAACAATGTGTGGCCAGCTTAAGATGCAGCCATTCTGTTCCACTACTTAATGAGAAGACTCTAAACTGGCAACATGTATCCAGAAGTAGGTTCCACTGGAGTATTTTCATTTAAGGAGGAACTGAAGTCTGGATCTGTTTAAAGAAAGGCAAAGGGCAACAGTACTGGTCACCAGTATTGCCTGTGGTCTTCCTGCAGATGATTTTTTCCCCCCAGACTTACCATGCCTTGTTCTGCACTCTGTGAATGTGGCCATCTTGGTAGAAATTTGCTTCCTCGTGTCAGAGCCTCCAGCAAGGAGAACATTGACCAGCACATTAGTGACATCCCCAAATCCCCTGAGACTAGCAGTCGGAGGTGGCAGTGCGCTTTACTTTTCTGTTAAAAGGCTCTCTGGCTGGAAGTGAACACATGTACTGTTGGGATTACTTACATTAAAGTGGCATTAAACCCAAAACTATATTATTGCCGCTGACCAATCATTAGATGTGGTTTCTAAATTAGTTGTCTTTTCTTTAGGCTGTATTCGCTTGGTAATCTGGCTATTAATACACCACCTGTATTAGTGAGGAAATTCTGTATGAAGGGGCACAGCAGACAGCAGCATTGTCAATCTAGGGGGAGTGACACATGTATTAGCAGATTTAAATACACTAACAAATTGAAGTCAAACTTCAGCTAACACTTTATAATCAGTTACAGCAAACAGTTTTTTTTTTTGGGGGGGGGGGGGGGGGGATACTTTTTTAAGTCAGTGACCTACAACTGCCATGCTGCAAGTTAAATGAGCAATCCTGATTCACATACTTGTTAAGGATCAGTGCCTCAAAGTATTTAAAGTTGAACTCTGGGATAAGCAAACATTGTTTTCTGGGATACTCAAGAGTTATGTGTATTTTTACTGAAATCTTGATGTGCTTTGTGGGTTTCTTCCAGATCTATGCTGTAATTCAGTGTAAAAGTTTCTCTCTGTGCAGGAGCTTCTAGTAATTAGACCGGTCACTGCTGCTCCCTCTCCTTATGCAAGGTGACTGGTCTTGTATCCGCCCCCCCCCCTCCCCCCCTGTAGTTCTCTACAGTCTATAGTGGATGGAGCCTGCTGGGTCCCTTCTACAGCTCTGCTCTCTGAACAGACTATGTACGGCACATTGATGATGCTGTTACTTTTACAAGGTGATATCTGGGTTTGCTTTTGGTGCAAAAAAAGTTGATTTATATCTGCTCTGGTTAATGATAAAAATAGTTTTTCTGCCCAGAGTTTAGCTTTAAGCCACTGGATCAACATGACAGCCAGTTAGCTGGCACTTTAAGAAGGTGAAGTCAGACATTGCAGCTATTAAGTAATCCTTAAAGCGGTAGTGAACCACCACCGTCGTCGTCTTTTTAATTTTTTTTTAAACCTGCAAGGCAAAGTTCTAATGTGCTAGTATGCATCGCATACTAGCACATTATGTGAAACTTACCTTAAAACAAAGCCTTCCAGCGTGCTGTCACCGCTGACAAGGCTTCCATCTTCACCCGGTCTTCCTTCCAGGTTGGGGGGCTCAGGTCTTTGATTGGACTAACCGCAATGACGTCACTCCTGCGCATACGCATGGGAGCCGCTGTTTATGGCACAGGGCTCTGAAGGAAACCGCACAGGTATGCCGTTCCTTAAGAGCACATGAGTCTGTGACGTCACCGGCGCCTTCACAAGTAAATATCTTCCAAACGGTGCAGGTTTACGAGATATATTTACTGTATCTATAGGTAAGCCGTATTATAGCTTACCTATAGGTAAAAAAATCAACCAAGGGAGTTTACCCACACTTATCAATTCATAGATGCGATGGCTGCATTTTCCTCTATTTTAATCTGGTGATCAGTAAGTCTGTTGTTTTTTTAATGTGACATACATGACCATCATCCGTAATGTATACAAACAAGAAAAAAGGGAAATCGGACTATGCAGGCCAGAAAGAGGAGCATGGACTTATTTTATTTGCGTATCAAACATTAAAAAACATTGATGCCAGTGCATCCATCTTCCCCATAAAACGTTAGAGTTGTATGAAGCAGTTTTCTGTATTGTGGTTTTGTAGCAAGAGAATGAGCCCTAGTGCATTAGGTCACCATGTGCCAACGCATTTCACCAGTTATGCTTCATCAGGACATATGAAGACCACACAGTACTCCTCTTTAGGTCTGTGTATTTCCCCCCATATGTAGCAGATTAGAGAGGTAGCCTTGCATTGATGGTAAAAGGATCCTGTCTTTTTTAGTGGGAATCCCAGGGTGCTTTGAGGTCCCCTAAGGCGGCGGTAGCAATCAGTTAGGTCATCATGCATGCCAGCAGATGATGACTAAGGTAATCTTGCATCGGTGTTGTCGCTATGCGTGCTCACCACTATCTCTGGTTGAATTCCCAGGATTCATGTAAAACCTTTATCCCAAAAAAAAAAAAAATACTGTAATTGATTATAAAGTGTGAGCTGGAGTTGGGCTTCAATTTCTTACTGTATTTAAAGAGGAACTGCAGTCTGCTCACATAATCTGTTATAAAAAATGTTTTGCCATTCTGAAGCTTCCCTCCAACCACTTTGCATATTATTTTATATATACCGTTGTCCTGTACTTGCCAAATATGCTGCAGAAATCTCCTTCCACTGAGTCTGGCTGCAACCATTTTGTCTGTGGGCAGCTGAAGCTGCTGCCTGTTCACTTCCTAGATTTACATGGACACACAGAGGCACACCTCCAGCTCTGCAGCTCTAATTGGCCCTCTTATGACTTATCCCCCCTCTTTTCCTGGCAAACTCTCACCAGAGTGAGAGAGAGCTGTGCATGAAGTCATAAGCCTAGGCTAATGACCAGACAAGAAACAGGATGTGGGCTGTATAAGGCATTTACTGGCAGAAAAAAAATGTTTTACTATCCAAAGTTCAAACAACAAGGGCAGAAGATTTAATAGATGGAAAGATGAAAAATGACTGAAGTTCCACTTTAAGTACTACTTTATCAGTGCCATCAATGCAGCCTCACCTGTGCCCAACAATGCAGCCTCACCTGTGCCCAACAATGCAGCCTCACCTGTGCCCAACAATGCAATCAATCCATCAAAACAACATGGGCGGAAGATTTAATAGATGGGGAAATGAAAAAATGACCGAAGGTCCGCTTTAAATCTGCTAGTATAATTCACACTCCCCTCTCCCCAGACTGACAATACTGTTGTCTGCTGTGCCTCCTGTTCTCTTTCATCCAGAGTTGCGTTTCACTAATACAGGAGGAGTGTTACTGGCCAGATCACCAAGTGAAAACAGGGAAAAAGCCTTAAAAAAAAGAAAACAAAAAAGAAAACAAATGCAGACACCACATTTAATATAATACATTTTTTGTTTTGGGTTTAATACTATTTAATAATAAGAATATGTAAAACTGTAACAAAAAAAGTGTTTGTTTTAATAAAGTTTGAAATGTGTTGATGTTGGTAGGTGAAGGCCTCAGATAAATAGTAGCAGTCAAATCCTGCGTGATTATTTTTCCCTTTACACACAGTGTATCCTGCATGTCCTCTAAAGCTTATAAATAAGAGAAAAGTGAAGTCACAGTTTGCAAACAAGAGTGTGTTGTCACAGCGCTGGGACTAATGTATTCCAGTTCCCTGAACACTTGGTGAAATAATATTAAGTAAAGGAGAGCTGTGACAGTGCTGGTTTTGTCCCTGGAAGACACGGCCATACAAATTCTAATGAGATAGTCCTCCGCTTTGTGTCTCTGGAGTTCCCCAGCTATTCCTTTTTTTTATATTTCTGCTCTTCTAGTGGAGACGGCTATTCATGACACTTCATAGGACTCCAGGGACAATACACAGTGCCACCACACAACGCCTACAGCTTTTATAGCTCGAGATGCCGACTTGGCCCCCAGTCAATTCTGAGTAAGCATTAACAACACTGTAAAGAGCAGTGTGATGCACACAATGTACATGGACCTATAAAGATTGCCTATTTATGATTGTTGCTTGTAGCATGCATTCATTATCCCCAGGTTACAATCAATGTTTGTTTTACCACAATTAAACTGATTGAGAGATTAGTGACCTAGGGCGCCCCTACAGGCTGTGTATCAGGTAGCATCGCTCCCAACTGTCCCTGATTTTGAGGAACTGTCCCTGATTTGGAACAAAGTCCCTCTTTCCTCCTCATTTGTCCCACATTTTGGTCTGATCTATATCGTTGTATATAAAATGCACCTTTTATCTTTCAAAAAGTGTTTCCCAGTGCTAAAACTTTCTTCCAAATTCTAAATTTCAGCGTTGGTAAATTTCAAAAGCCAGTATAAAGGAATAGTAGTGGTTAAAAAATAGCACTTGTTTTCTTGTGAAAAAAAAAAAAAAGCACTTGTGGGTGAAACAAATTTTTTTTGTATAAGTCTCCTTTAAGGGGGTGTGGCAGGGGGTGTGTTCTATGCCTTTTGCTAATAGGTGTCCCTCGTTCCTATCGCAAAAAGTTAGGGGGTATGAGGTAGTAAAAGAAAAGTCTGTCAGTACTTTAAAGGGCGACACATCTATATACATTGCTTCAGTTGAATCCTCACATAAATGTCAGGATGTGACCATGTAAGGATATACAAATCACAAAAAAGGGGCCTCATGTAAAATCAGAAGGTATATTTATTAAAATAAACATGTAAAACAATTGCACTTACATAATCCAGTGCCACATATTCCGGGCACTAAGAGAAAAGATTATTCCTGTAGAGGGGAGCCACTGCTTCACACTGCTATCCTTGAAGCTGATGTGTGTTCCACAAACCTGGAAGCTGAGACCGGAAGTAATGTCACCTGTAAAAATCATGCCCCGAGATGTTTCGTCCAAAACAGATGTCCTCACAATCATAGCGCGGGTCAACAGGAAGTATGTGCCCTTTCACAGTAAGGGAAAGGTTATACTCCCACATTTCCACAGTGACAAGTTTGGTCTTACCCACATTTCTACAGGGACAGGTTTGGCCCCACCCACATTTCCACAGTGACAGGTTTGGCCCCTCCCACATTTCCAAAGTGACAGGCCATGCCCACATTTCCAAATTTTAATAGTGACAGGCCATGCCCACATTTCCAATAGTGTAAGGCCCACCCACATTTCCAATAGTGACAGGCCCACCCACATTTCCAGTATTGACAGGCCCACCCACATTTCCAATAGTGACAGGCCCACCCACATTTCCAATAGTGACAGGCCCACCCACATTTCCAATAATGACAGGCCCACCCACATTTCCAATAGTGACAGGCACACCCACATTTCCAATAGTGACAGGCCCACCCACATTTCCAATAGTGACAGGCCCACCCACATTTCCAATAGTGACAGGCCCACCCACATTTCCAATAGTGACAGGCCCACCCACATTTCCAATAGTGACAGGCCCACCCACATTTCCAATAGTGACAGGCCCACCCACATTTCCAATAGTGACAGGCCCACCCATGTTTTTAATATCAGTGGCGGGCCCCCCACCCATTTTTTTTAAATAACTCGTGCCCCACCCACTGTGTTTAGACTTTAATCTGATCTTTGGGTCTTATATCACCTTTTTTGAAAGCAGCGTAGAAGTTTTAAGAGATATACTCAGCAGTTTAATTAGGTGGAGCTGTTTCTATTTTATAATCCTTATCAAGTAGTGCACTTCATAGGTAAAATATTTTTGATTTAACCACAAGGTCCCTAAATCAAATGTTTTCCCGCACAGAAGAGTACTTTTAAAAGTGTACAGCTGGTGCTGGACCAAGATTGGGAGGTTATGCAGGGGATAGGAAGCAGCTCAGATGTGTGATGAGGGCACAGGAATGAACATGTCAGTGTATGAGAGCAGAGCTCAGCAGTGTAAAGCAGGAACAGGGTAGAGCTTAGCAGTGTGGGGAGGATACAGACAGGGTCATGGTGGTGTGAGGATGGCACAGGGAGGAGCATGGTGGTGTAAGAAGGGCACAGGGAGGGGTTTGGTGGTGTAAGGAGGGCACAGGGAGGGGTTTGGTGGTGTAAGGAGGGCACAGGGAGGGCTTTGGTGGTGTGAGGAGGGCACAGGGAGGGGTATGGTGGTGTGAGGAGGGCACAGGGAGGAGCATGGTTGTGTGAGGAGGGCACAGGGAGGAGCATGGTTGTGTGAGGAGGGCACAGGGAGGAGCATGGTGGTGTGAGGAGGGCACAGGGAGGAGCACGGTGGTGTGAGGAGGGCACAGGGAGCAAGGTGGTGTGAGGAGGGCACAGAGAGGAGCATGGTGGTGTGGGGAGGGCACAGGGAGGAGCATGACAGTGTGGGGAGGGCACAGGGAGGAGCATGACCGTGTGGGAGGGCACAGGGAGGAGCATGATAGTGTGGGAAGGGCACAGGGAGGAGTATGACAGTGTAGGAAGGGCACAGGGAGGAGCATGACAGTGTGGGAAGGGCACAGGGAGGAGAATGACAGTGTGGGAAGGGCACAGGGAGGAGCATGACAGTGTGGGAAGGGCAAAGGGAGGAGCATGACAGTGTGGGAAGGGCAAAGGGAGGAGCATGACAGTGTGGGAAGGGCACAGGGAGGAGAAGGACAGTGTGGGGAGGGCACAGGGAGGAGCAGGACAGTGTGGGGAGGGCACCAGGCAGAGCTTAGCCGTGTAAAATGGGAAGGGCACAATAAGGAGCATGGTAGTGTTGGGGGGGGGGGGCAGCACAGGGAAGAGCATATTGGTGTGAGGTCAATGCAGGGTGGAGCTTAGTAGTGTGAGGTGGGCAGAGGGTGGAGCTTAGTAGTGTGATTTGGGCAGAGGGTGGAGCTTCGTAGTGTGAGTTGGGCAGAAGGTGGAGCTTAGTAGTGTGAGGTGGGCAGAGGGTGGAGCTTAGTAATGTGAGGTGGGCAGAAGGTGGAGCTTGGCAATGTAGAGTGGGTGGAGCTTGGCAGTGTATGGTCGGCACAGGGATTAACTTAGCGTGTGGTGAGCACAGGGAGGAGCTTAGCAGCATGGGGTGGAGCCTAGCAATGTGTGGTAGGCAGAGGGTGGATTTTAGCAGCATGTAATGGGCACAGGGAGGAGCTCTGAAGTGTGGCATGAGCACAGGGAGGTAATGGGACAAACTGACATTTCATCCAGTGTGGAAAGGTTCCAGGGCGAACAGTGTGAGGAGGTCATCCTCCATGGAAGGCATTGTGGGATCACCAGATTTTCTGAGCAGAATCAGAAAAAAAGAAAGCAATACCTGACTCTTATTTAACTGACTGATAACATCCCTATTTTTTTTTCTATTTTTACTCCATAGATGTGTTTTTCTTTTACTAGGCATCTGCTTGACTCCGGTTTGCTCAGCGGGGCATCTGTCCGCTGATCCCCCAGCAGAGCGGGTGGATAATAGGTCCATGTCCAGACATGGACACAGCCTGCTTTGCTCTATGGGCGGCTGGGTGTAAACTACCTGTTTACACCTGAGTGCCCTCTGATCTGATCTGCTAGATGGAAGAGGGACAGATCCCCTTTCGTTTTTGTGTTGGTCATAAGTCCGTTTGCATCCGCTGCTCCATAAAAGTGAATGGAGGGCCCAATGGGGTCTGCCTGAACAACTGACAGGTGGACCCAATCGGACTGATTGTGAAAGGGGTCTAAAGCATTTTAAAGTGTTTGTTTCCTGTGGTGACCAGCCAGGTAGTCTCTTCATTATCCAGCCCACACTGGAGAGATGACAGCTGGAATCGGGTTTATATAGGCGACACAGACATTTTCTTTTCCTCCGCTTCTAGCCTTCAGTATATTGTCCCTGTTTGTCAAAATGACATCTCTGCTTTTCATTTCACTCCCTTGGTATTTGTTTGCTGAGCCGTGAAATCCTCCTGGGCACTGTTTGTCTGTGTTTAGCACTGTATCTAAGACTGGTGGACCTCAGGGAATCAGATACATCACAAACCTATTTATTTCTGTAGAAACTCATCCTTGGTTAGTTGCGTCTGACACGCAATGCTGAGCAGGGAGCAGGTAACTGTATGAGCGATGTCCCCGTCCTTTGCCTCTGGCCTTCCATGCTTTGTGGCTCACCATCTCTCTTGTCTCTGCAGGTCGCCAGGCTTCTTATGCAGCACGGCTGTGATGTAAATCTGAGTGACAAGCAAGGCCGGACTCCCCTCATGGTCGCCGCATGTGAAGGCCATTGTGGGACCGTGGAGTTTCTTCTGTCCGAGGGTGAGAAACTGTCTCTGAAGTATAGAAATGAAAAGCTGAAGTGAAGTACCATAAAATCTGTAATCAGCTGTAGAACTTAAGAGCCCCAGGGACAAATGAAACAATGGGATTTATTAAAGAAGTTAAAATGGCCCCCTTAAAAGAAAAAAAAAACAGACAATTATATATAGATAAATGCATACATTGTATATAAAACCTTTATATAAAAAATGTTTTTATTTATTTTGCGGACAGTACTTCCGAGATAGATACAAAGCAGGGGCGGCCCGTCAATTAAGGGCGCAAGGGTGCCACCCACTATATGAGTAATGGATAGATGCAAAGCATAGCCTGAATCTATCCACGGCTGCTGCCGCCCCCTGTTCATACGTCCAGCCCCTTTCAGGACACCGGGCGCATGAATTACAGCAGTGGGGGTGTTTAGGCTCTAATAGGCTTCAAAATAGGGTGGACTCGTGTCGCAGAGCATTGCGTTCGGAGCCCACCCAGGTGTGTTAAAAAAGCAAATGAATATTGTCTGTTTGCCACCCCCCCAAAAGGAAAAAACACCATCTGCCACTGATGCAAATTAGCATATCATATCAAATATTGTGTGTTGTTTTATGCTCCACTCGTTCATCTGCAAGTAGAACTATAGGCAAAACTTTTCATGTTGGATAGCATAATGGTGGGTTAGAAACCCCGTCGGTTTATTTTTTGCCATCTGTGTCCCATTGGGGAAATTTCCCTTCACTTCCTGTCCCAAAGCCAAACAGGAAATGAGAGGATATCCCTGCAAATTAAGCAAATATCTCGGGGACCCCCAGGTCGCCAGAACTAGTGTCCCCATTGAAAGATTTCCCCTCTCTCACTTTTCTGGCGACAACCCAAAATTTGGGATTTTCAGTTACTTTCACTTTCAAATGATAATGGTAAACAGGACAAATAGAGAGGGTGAATCTCCCTAATGGGGGCACAGACCGCAATAAAAACTGACAGGCATTCTAATCCCTCTCCACTCTATCAAAAAATAAAAGTTTTGCCTTTAGTTATACTTTAATTTACCCTGGCCTTTGGAATGAATAAACGCTCAAGCGCTAAACCTACCTAGCAATTAGGCGAGTTTAGACGTGTTTACACACATTTAAGCTCGTTGGGAATTTTTTGTTCTCCTAAACGCGCTGGCACTGGGTTTTTTTCTGCCTCTAAAAAAAAAAACAAAAAAAAAAAAAAAACACCCTTTTAAGTGTTTTTTTTTTTAAATTAAAATAATAAACATGTTATACTTATCTGCTCTGTGGTTGTGCACAGAGGAGCCCTGATCCTCCTCTTCTCTGGTCCCCCACCGGCACTCCTGGCTCCTCCTCTACGGCCAGTGCCCCGATAGAAAGCAGCTTCCTATCGGGGCACTTGTGCAGGCTCGCTCCTAAGCCCCCATTTGACAGCTATCGATCTGCCCAGTGAGGAGGGACAGAGCTGGAGGGGGTGCTGCTCTCATGCACAGCACTGGATCCTGATGGGGCTCAGGTAGGTATAAGGAGGGCTGGGGTGGTGGGGATCCCAGGTGTAAAAGGTTTTTTACCTGAATGCATGGAATGCATTCGAGTAAAAAACCTTAAGGCTTTACTACCACTTTAAAAGTGGCATTTTTGGTTCCCAGTGTGTATGAGGCCTTAATCTTGCAAAAACTTGAGTAGTACACAGGGAAATGAATTAATGTTCTGTGTGTTACTCAAGTTTTTGAAAAAATCTTCTTGGAAAGTCAGCTTGGATCTGATGCCACAATATTATTATTTGTTGTGTTTGTGTGTATATTCAGTTCTAAAGGAGACTTTTTTTTCATGGGAAAGAATGGGTGCTGCCATTGCTGACTTCCTGCTGAAAATGAAAGTTGACTGGTTGCCAAGCTCAATAATTTGAGGCACTGAACAGAAATAATTTCGTACATCAGGAAAAGTCATACAATATCTGCAGACTTGTTCTGGGTCAGTGTCTCAGAGTGCTGAAGCAAGAGGGTCAGCATGGCGACCAGACAAAGATCATTTTCAGTAGCAGGAGACAACAATTCATGCCATACTGCCTTCATGTCTTGGTTTCAACAGGTTTCCTTTAAAAAGCAGGGAAGAATCTTCAAAACATGTTGAGAAATCTAGTTTTTCTAGAACTCTGCCAGTTAGGCCCCTTTCACACTGACGGACCGATCGGGTCCACCTGCAAGTTTTTCAGGTGGCCCTGATGGGTCCATCCATAGCTCTTTATGGAGCGGCGGATGTCAGTGGACCGGTTTCATCCGACTGCCCCATAGAGCAGTGTTTCTCAACTCCAGTGTTCAAGGAGCCCCAACAGGTCATGTTTTCAGGATTTCCCTCAGATGAAACAGCTGTGGTAATTACTAAGGAAGTGAAACTGATCAAATCACCTGTGAAAAATAATGGAGGGCCTGAAAACATGACATTTTGGGGCGCGTTGAGGACTGGAATTGAGAAACGCCGCCATAGAGAATAGCAGGCTGTGTCTGCTCTGCTTAGCAGAGCGGACATGGACCTGTCATCCGTCTGCTCAGTGGGGATCAGCAGAGAGATCCCCCTCTGAGCAGACAGATCCTCTTGATGGAGTCCCCCCGTCCCCCCCCCCCCCCCCCCATCTGAAAGGGGCCTAAGGGTAAATGTGACATCATGTATGTAATTTTTTTTCCCCGTTTTTTTTTCCTTTCTTAGGCGCAGACATTGCTGCAGTGGACAAGGAAGGGTTAACTGCCCTGAGCTGGGCCTGCCTCAAGGGCCACAGAGCCGTAGTCCAGTGTCTTGTAGAAAGAGGCTCCAGTATTGACCAGATGGACAGAAATGGCCGCACACCTTTGGACTTGGCTGCGTTCTACGGAGACGCCGAAATTGTACGTTGAACTGCTAAATATTTAAATGATGCAGATATGTAGAAAGGTTCACTTGATATATCATCCTTCCAGCAATGTTTAAGCAACCTTCTGGTGTTATAAACACAAGGCTGCTGCTACCGAAATTCATATCTAATCTTCTATTTACACAGTGTACGGCCAGCCGCTATATTCCTGCTGTAATAGGTCCCATGGCATTCTAAAATGCGCACTGTGCATTAGAAAGAGGCCTCCCCCGTCCCATGTGTTTGTAAAGAGCAGGATAAGTACAGTATTCTCATCATGGAAGTTTATCTTTGCTGGCCAGTGATGGGGGAGCAGCAGATACTATGCAGAAGACCAAATTCCCTGTTCTGACATCACACATCCAAAGCTCCGAGTAATCAGGACAGTGTTAAGCCCTCCTTCCCTGTTGTTGGCACGAACAGGTGATAAGGAGTGGAATTTTCATTGGCTTTTCATAAATCTAGACTAGAGATATTTTGCTTGCTGCATGTTTTGTTGGATATTGGTCTTAGTCTTTCATTTGATGCCAGCAACAGACATGTTGGACAAATCCCAGGAACCCAGTAGCTGCAGGTCTTGAGCAAATTGCTGTTTGCATCTGTTTGGGTTACTATCTGCTTGTTTTGTTTCCTGCTTTTCTTTTTTGCCTTAAAGGGTCAGTCCACCAAAAATGATATTTTAGCTTTGGGTGGATGGTGGTTGGTTGACTCAGCTGCTGGCCTCTTCTGTTGCAGACTTTGAAGCTTTTCAGTAGAAGAATGCTGAGCTGGAAATGTATGTTCTCCTTATTTTATTGACAGGTGATGGAGGGAGCCGGATGATTCAGAATGTAGAGCAAAACTGTCCACCGGTGTGGGCGTCGTGCTTTGGATGTAGAGACCTCACATGAGAAACTTTTTAGTAGACCCTGGCATAATGCAGAGTGCAGGAACCATGAAGGTCAAGCTTTGGTCAAGCCATGGAGTAGTAGAGCTTTTACAGCATAAGTGCATAAAAAGCCCAAAACTTTTCTTTTTTTTTTTGGCAAAGTCTAAGGCAACCCTGTCAGGTTGTGTTTATTGTGTCTTGTAAGAAAGGTTTCACTTTTTGACTCAGACACAGCAAGAGGAGATCTCTCCAAAGCAAGGGGATATTCTTCTTAGAAAGTTGTCTCCATAACCGGTATCCCCATTGGAAGGTTTCCTCGTAACTTCTATTCCTGTGACAACTCAAACATTTGGATTTTCATCAGTTTCTGTTACGAAGACTAAGGTCACAAGGAGAGGCTGTATCTCCCCACCAGGGACAGAGACAGCAGTAAAACCAGAGGGGCCAATCAGAAGGCCTAACACTTCCATATTCTGTCCAAAATTGAAGTAAAATACATTTTGGCTTTGCATACACTTTAGTAAAAGTCTACCAAGAGTTGAGTATCTGCTATTCCTAAATGTCCAACTCACTATTTTTTTCTGTGTGGACGTCTTTTCACATTTTAAGATTGCTCTCTTTTTCATGAGCCTGAAGATAGAAATATTTTTAATAATCATCCTAAATTAGGAATACTAAAGCTGTCACTCACTTTACAATCTGATAATCTGATCCAGGTTTGCCTAATTAGGTATAGATTATTTAGGTAGACCGTTACATTTGAATGAATTGTTTAGGTAGGCTCTGGCACTATAATAGTTGTTGGTAAACCTAAAGGGAATTTCAGAGAGATTGAACAATTATACTATAATGTGTGTGACCAGGTTTACACTGATATCCAGTTACCTGTAGATAGCACCATATGGACAGCACAGTGGCTAAGTGGTTAGCACTTCCGCCTAGCAGCAACTAGGGTCGTCGGTTTGAATCCTAACCACTGCACTGCCTGCCTGTAATTTGCATGTTCTCCCTGTGTGGGTTTCCCTTGGGTACTCCGGTTTCCTCCCACATTCCAAAGGCATGCTGGTAAGGTAATTGGCTCCTGTCTAAATTGTCCCTAGTATGTGTATGTATAAATATGAGTTAGGGACCTTAGATTGTAAGCACCTTGAGGGTAGGGACTGATGTGAATGTTCAATATATTTGTAAAGCGCTGCGTAAACTGACAGCTCTATATAAGTACCTGTAATAAATAATATACATTATAGCAACATGATGCCTGCCAAGATACATTAGAAGGGCATTGATTAATGTATGTGATGTTAGTCTTTTTCTGATGATCTTCCCCTCTGTATAGGTGCAGTATCTGGTCGATAATGGTGCTATGATTGAACATGTTGACTATAGTGGGATGCGTCCGCTTGATCGCGCCATAGGATGCCGAAATACAGCTGTAGTTGTGACTCTGCTTAGAAAAGGAGCCAAACTAGGTAATTTTTTCTGATTGTACTAGTGTTGCACAGAAACAAGGAATTTTAAAAGTCTATTCCATGTTACATGCAATTTAGTTTAATAACTTGAAGGATGCTAAAGCCAGCCATACATGGATCGAAATTTGTCTGGTTCAGCAGGGAGCGGCCGAATTTCGATCCATGTATGGGCAGGGAGGTTGTACAGAAGTTTATCTAGCAATCGACTCCTTACAACCACCCTATGAAATTTTCCCTGCTCGATCAGCGCTGCAGGCTATAGCTTGCGATGCTAATCAGTGTATTCTGACGTTGGGTAGTCTCTCTGTTGTCAGAATACAATAGCTCAGTGGGGAGGATTCCTCCATCCACATCGAGTCTGTGGGTGGGAGAACTGAGTCAGTTTTTTTTAGTTTAGCCTGCTGGTTGAATGAAAAAACCTCTTCCCTACAACACTTGGCTAGTGGCTGTGGGGTTCTGCGTGCAGTGGGGCTCCCAGACCTCAGCCCCTCCCATGTGAATGAGGATGGGGTACATAGTACCCCTACTTATTCACCCAAAAAAGTATAAACACAGGAGGCAGTTTTTGACGAGTCCTTTATTTAAAAAAAAAACAAAAATTAAAAAAAATGTCCCCTGGTGTAGATCCACCATCATTAATGATGCCCGCTGCTACCGCCAACCTGAAAAAAAATTAAAATTTGGACCCGACAAAGGCTCTTGCTGTCTGACAGTTCTTAAATAACTAAGGGGCAGGGCCATTCTATGACATCCTGGGGTGACCCTGCCCCCTTGTGGCATTGATGATGGATCTACACTGGGGGGACATTCTTTTTTATTTTTATAATAAAAGACTTGTCAAAAACTGGTGTTGTGTTTTTAGTTAGTTTTTACCCTTTTTGGTGAATGAGTAAGGGTACTATGTGCCATTACCTCCAGCCTTTTTCAATCAGGGGTGCCTTGGCAAAATGCCTAAAAATTGCCCTACAATTGTATACAAGCTGGTGGGTGGATGAAACCTACTTTAGTTACACAAAGCCACAGGTTTTCATTGTGCATCATTACAACCTTCTAGCTGCCAACCTGCTTATGATCAATGGCATCATCAGTTGATAGGGAGGATGTCAGTTGCCTGCATATCATCTTTGTTTGGTCCTCCCTTGCCTCGCTCCATCAGCTTGGGGTCTCATTAGCTAAGCGATGGAGAAAAACTGAGGGAGAAGAGAAACCCTGGAATACTAGTCAGTACTAGTATTTGCTTTGGAAGAATAAATCACCTATAACGTTGGGTGTCTTAAGTGTATTGAAAAAACTACTATTAATCATCTTTACATTTTAGAGTGGGGTGCCGCAAGACTGTTTATAATTGTGGAGGGTGCCTCGAGACTGTCCAAAATTTGAAAGGGGTGCCTTGTCTGAAAAAAGGTTGAGAAACACTGCCTTACTCATTCACATAGGAGATGGGCTGGGACCTGGGGGCCCCCAACCTAAAGGGGGCTTTCAGATTCTGATAATTCCCCTGCCCGCAGACCCCCACAACTACTGGCCATCAACATGGGGACAGGTGATTGGGGGGGTTCATTAGAAAGCGGATGTACACAAGGAATGTAAAAACTGGAGTCCAGATCCGTTTCTCATCTTATTTACTAACAAAAAAATGTGACTGAACAGATGAATAAAATGAAACGCCGGTGTGAAAAGGGGCCTAAGGGTGTCCAAGACTTTACTCGTTAATTTACAAATGTTTTTATCAGAAGAAATAGGTCCTCTATATGTTCCAGCTGTGTTTTAACAGCTTGTCAGGTGTGCTTGAAAAGTTCTAACTTTCGACCTAAAGAAACGTATTAGTCACCCATTGTGCAGCTGTATATAAATATAGAAATGTGGTTGCAGACATAGTGCGGCAAAATAATGATGTCTGATCACCAATTTTATAATGACATATTTAATGACACAAAGTGTCACTTGGAGGAAGCTGATGTCATTTTCCTGTCCTGCTGTCTTATTGTGTCAGACACATCTGTTCAATCTCGCTCTGAACTCAAGGAAGCGACAAACGCTATGCTGACACCTGATTTATTCGTAAAGTAATACAGAGGTCACGCTCACTACTATCAGACTTTGGACTATTATTGTTTGTGTATGTTACATAGATACCGCAATCAAAAATAGGAAACCATGTAAAATGCATTGTGTATATATAGCAGCAAAGTCACTCTCTGATGTCAGCTTTAATAAATATCTGTCCATCCTTCAAATCTGACTGTATAGGGGCCCTTTAAATAAAACATCTCAGCAATAGTTTTGAAGCAATGCTGCCACTAAAATAGGAATAGTAAAAAATGTGCCCCATGCAAAGAAGTTATTCTATACACATCTTTACTGCTGCCCGCACCGCCGATTACAGATGTATTGAAGAGATGCATTTAGAGTAAGGCTAGCCATACATTATACAGTTTTCTTGTACAATTTTCCTTTAGATTTACCAAAACCATATAATAGGAAGTCAAACTTAACACTTTCAATTTGTATATAAAACATAAAAAATACAATCAAATATTGCACAGCGTCCCATAAGTGAATAAAAGAAATGCTCTTGATAGGTTAAATATAGTGACTTTTTTCCAAAGTGTTCATAAAGTGCAATAAAAAAGAGGGCGTTTCACCAGGCCTACAGAAACCCCACTCAGCGCCAGGTTACGATGCTAATCGCAAAGCAGCTAAATATAAAAATGCAAATAAAATTTCATAAGTGCATAATTATGAGTAAAACCCACTCTACAATGATGCAAAGGGGAAACAGCACCAAAACAAGGAAAGCAGCCGTTTAAAGAAAAGAAAATGCACACAGACACAGTGTTTCAAATAATCTAAAAATAGACTGGATTGTCACACTAAACAGCGCTAATGTTGAGCTATAATTCAATAAACATGTGGCCAACCACACATGCATAGGGAAATCCTTTATAGGAAAGTCCTTAAAGAGAGAGTCCCTTGAAGAGATAAGTGGTGTAGAGTTCAGGGTGTAATTCAAAAAAGTTCATCAGATGATCATGAAACAAGTTTCTTAACGTGCACCTTCCACCGATCACTCAGGATTCCACCCAGTGTAGACACACTCCCCCTAGGGGGTTAAACTCACCAGAATTGGAAAATATTAAAGCATTCAGAATAATCCAAGCCAGCAACTATTGTTGACACCACTCATGAGGAATCACGGATGTTCAGGGCTCATAATAGATCAAAAAACAAAAAGAGAGGCGCACATAGCGTAATCCTGTTTATTGACTGTATCCCTTCCACCACATAAAAAACTCCCCTTCAATATATACACGTACATCAAATCACATAATCGCCAAGCAATCATAAAAGCAGGTAGATACGCTCCTACTACCTGCTTTTATGATTGCTTGGCGATTATGTGATTTGATGTACGTGTATATATTGAAGGGGAGTTTTTTATGTGGTGGAAGGGATACAGTCAATAAACAGGATTACGCTATGTGCGCCTCTCTTTTTGTTTTTTGATCTATTATGAGCCCTGAACATCCGTGATTCCTCATGAGTGGTGTCAACAATAGTTGCTGGCTTGGATTATTCTGAATGCTTTATTATTTTCCAATTCTGGTGAGTTTAACCCCCTAGGGGGAGTGTGTCTACACTGGGTGGAATCCTGAGTGATCGGTGGAAGGTGCACGCTAAGAAACTTGTTTCATGATCATCTGATGAACTTTTTTGAATTACACCCTGAACTCTACACCACTTATCTCTTCAAGGGACTCTCTCTTTAAGGACTTTCCTATAAAGGATTTCCCTATGCATGTGTGGTTGGCCACATGTTTATTGAATTATAGCTCAACATTAGCGCTGTTTAGTGTGACAATCCAGTCTATTTTTAGATTATTTGAAACACTGTGTCTGTGTTCATAAAGTGCGCATCCAAAGAAACGTTTCTTTTCCAATGATTTTTATTGAAAATAGCATGTACAAAATACACAACATATATTCTTTGAGCACAAAAATAGAAGAAGAAAAAAGGGGGGGAAGCATATCTCGGCCAAGATGGCCTGCAAGGATCCTATAAACAGACTATGTCATCTCTATCTTCTCTCTGGATGAGGTGAATACGTCTATCCGGCTGCTCATGGCCGGTTACGTTCCCTTTACTCACATATATATCTAGTCAGAGTGTAGAGCATCACAAGTTTGGATATATAATTATCTTTCTTTATATGTTCGTTGTCTCTAGAGCTATTTCCACACCTCTCTTGTATTGCTTGGAGAGAAGGCGTGACGTCAGGAACCCAACGATCCACCCCATTTGGGATCTACACTGTGGACGGGAACGCTCCCACCCCACACCCCTCTGTCTTTATGACTAATAATTCAGATATCAGATCTTGATCCTTCGTATATAGCGCTAGGACAACGACATAAAGCAGGAAAACCTGCAAAAACAAACCAGAGAAGAAAGGAAAGAGTAAGAAAAGTAAAGGGGGGAAACGAGGAAGAGAAGAAAGGGTGGGGGAAGGGTTGGGGTTGAGTGCACCCCTAGGGATCCCCCAAAGAAACTTTTCAGTGACAAAGTGACACCACCTACAACACCGGGTGCAATGCCCGCTCACCTTGGGAAGTGACCCCACTCGATCTAGTTGCGCTTTTAAGATATAACAATCTCAGAGAGTCCAGGCACGGCCCTGCTGCTCTGTCAAATCTTTTCAGAATATGTTTGACTATGGAAACACCAACTGATCTCTGGGGTGACTGTGGTCAGGTGTGTCCAGGCACCGTCTTCTTTTCTCCCCCGATATCCAGCTCCCTCTCCAGCCGGTGTTGGATGTTAGACTGAGCGAGCGTATCTCCTGTATCCCTGATCGGCGCGCACGCTCTGCACCTCACATACTGCACATGTGCAGTGTTTGCTGCTCGCCTACAAAGTAACACAAAGCCCTACGACTGATACAAAAGTGATTGATTTACTAAACAAGTCAATGGATCACGCGAAGGTTACCTGAAAAGGTTACCTTTGAGTGATCCATTGACTTGTTTAAGTGAACAGCCTCTACTCCTTTAGTAAATCAATCTCTTTTGTATCAGTCATAGGGCTTTGTGTTACTTTGTAAGGGAGCAGTGATTGGGAGCGAGCAGCAAGCACCGCACATGTGCAGTATATGAGGTGCGGAGCATGCGTGCCGATCAGGGATACAGGAGACACGCTCACTTAGTCTTGCATCCAACACCAGCTGGAGAGGGAGCTGGATATTGGGGGAGAAGGGAAGACGGTGCCTGGACACACCTGACCGCAGTCACCCCAGAGATCAGTTGGTGTCTCCATAGTCAAGGATACTCTGAAAAGATTTGACACAACAGCACGGCCGTGCCTGGACTCTCTGAGATTGGTATATCTTAAAAGCGCAATTAGACCCAGCGGGGTCGCTTCCCAAGGTGAGCGGGCATTGCACCTGGTGTTGGAGGTGGTGTCACTTTGTCACTGAAAAGTTTCTTTGGATGAACACTTAGGTTAAAAATAGTGACTTTTTTTCCAATCAAGAGGATTTCTTTTATTCACTTATGGGACTCTGTGCAATATTTGATTATATTTTGTATGTTTTATGTTTTTGATCTATGTTGGAATAAGCGCACCAGTATCTAATTAACCAAATATATAGTGCTAAAGACCACTTTCCAAATGGTGAAGCTGTTCTGTTTTGGTATAACACTGTTTATTTAACACACATAGCGCTTTAGTACTCCATACCACTTTCAATTTGTAGGCTATCAGGCAGGCCCTTGCACTACATAGTTGAAGGTAAATCTAAAGGAAATTGAATGAGAAAATTGTATAATGTATGGCTAGCCTAAGCTGTTCAGAGCATTGATTACAACCCATGGGAGAAAAAGGGACCATGTGAAATCAAGTTCATATCCAAAATGACTGGTGTTGTGATGGAACTGTTGGTAGGGGAGCTACATTTAGTTTTTTAAACCTCTTTGGCAGCACCTTCCATACCAATTAGCCCATGTTAAGCCAATTTCCAACAAGGGCTTGTATCTCAAACAGTCCTCTCCATAAACTATCTCCCTGAGCATCATCTCTTAATGTGATTATTTCAGTTACGCAAATAACATTTTCTGGGTTTGGAGACCATTTTTTAACTCATTTATTAAACTTTTTTCTTACAGGAAATGCAGCTTGGGCAATGGCAACATCTAAACCAGACATCCTGATCATTCTCCTGCAAAAGTTAATGGATGAAGGCAATATCTTGTACAGAGTAAGTTCATTACTTTTTTTTTGTGACCTACGTATTCATGCGTCATATGGGTTTCCCTATACATGTAAGAATTACAACACATTAAAAATGATGACTTTTCTGCAAATTGCAGATATCCCTTGTAAAGAATGCCCAGACATTCACATCTGTTTTAATCATTCAACATGCAAGCAGGCATTTTGTAGATGGAGCCAGCATTCCTAAAAATGCAGTCACTTCATCAGAAACCTCTTGAAAGAAAATCTACCCCAAACTACCCTTCTTAATAAATCAACCCACATTTGCTTAGTTTTTAGCTCTTAGTTTTAGTTATGATGGGAAATACAACGTTGTCAAGGTTGTGTGAAAGCCTGTTAGGGAGATTTCCCTTCCTTTTCTCTTCCTGTGACTCTGGGACAGGAAGAAATAGATAGCAATAAACACTTGATGATCTGCAATCTTTCTAGACTCCACTAAAAAAAAACATTTTTGTTTAGTCTCTGTCCCCACTGACACTCTTGGAGGAATTAACGAGCAATGCAAGCACCATGCTTACACCACTCTCCTAAACATAAAAAAACAGAGCAGTGGCTGCTCCTAATTAACAAGAGTGGCACAAGCCCCTTTGTAAATTAGGAGCACAGTTCTCTGTTCTGGTCCGCCTGACTAATACAGCACAGAGAACGACAGCTGGAGCTGCATTCTCCGTCCTCTCTGCTCTATGCTTAGCTCAGAGTGGGAGGGAGGAGGCTCTGCTTGTGTAGTGTAATCACTACAGGGGTAGAGCGATGATTGTGAGCTCTCGTACAACAGGCCACTCCTGGTGGGAAAAAGTTTCTCTATGGAAAACTACCGTATTTCTTCTGTTAATCAGGAGCTGACCTGCGCTAGTTTCAATTTCACCCTGAAGTAGAAACTGGCACAAATAGACTTTAAACAGGTCTGTATGCTTAGTTCACTCCTGACAGTATCCTGTACCATTATAACAGCACAGGAAGCTTGGTTAATTCCCCTGTTTGTTTCTTGGACAGGAATTTAGGAAACCTTTTCCCCAGTAGGGAGAGAAGTAGTAACCCTTCTTTGGTCCAAAACTAGCAAAAATGTTGGTTGACGTTGGGCCTTAAAGTGTTACTAAACCCAGTAATATGAAAATAGTTCATCTGCCCCCCCCCCCCCCCACACACACACACACAGGGCCCACAGCTTATAAATCTTCTTTTTACATTAAAATACTGCCACTATATACCATTCGGGATGCTCTGTATATCATGGTTACATGATAAACTGCACAGTTTCTCCAATGCTGAGAGTTCAGGTAGGAGGAGCTTTCCACTACAGCCTGTATACACGCCCACGTGTGATGTCAATATCATGTGACCTGGCTATCTCTGAGAACAAGTAAATGTTCTCTCCAGCATAAAAAAACACAACTGAGCATGTGCAGGTCAGCTACCCTGCCTGTGTTAGCCGGCCCTCCCCAGATAGACAGTGCAGGAGGGGGAGGATCCATGCATACAGGATAAACACAGCCTTTTTACAAAATGCAGAGGATTAACCCCTTAAGTTTCACAGTGAGTATAACAAGCATGCTATGCTGCATATACAGACTGATTTTACTGTTGTGGGTTTAGTAACACTATAAGCACAGGCAGCCACTGTAGAGAAGTGTACATAACGTAGATCATTTGGCCATACATAGGTGTTGCCCGGGTCAAATGTTCCAGGTTGCATTTTGGTCCAGTTTAGAAAATGTTACCACTGCTTCTCTGATTGTTCTTTTTCCTGTAGAAAGGGAAGATGAAAGAGGCTGCACAGAGATACCAGTATGCTCTCAGGAAGTTTCCCCGGGAGGGCTTTGGAGAAGAAATGAAAGCTTTTAATGAACTGCGTGTTTCCCTCTACTTGAACTTATCCAGATGCCGCCGAAAAACAAATGTAAGTAAAGTACACTGCAGGTTTCCCAAAGAAAGGTTTGATGTTTATGTCCTGCTTCCCCCCCACTCTATTTATTGCAACCAAATGCCATGTACTTAAGGGTTATGGGGAAGCATGTCCCCGCTTCCCCATCCAAATATAGAGTACACAGTTCCTAAGTGGCCAGTTGCCATGGCCAAGCATTGCCATACAGAGGCAGGGGACAAAATATTTAGTCCTCTGTAAGCTCCGACACTGAGCTTGTACAGGGTTTCTTTCTCAGACCTCTGGAAGGCAAGCTGGATGACAGAGGAACATGGCAAATGTGATCACAATGGGAGAGGATGGGCTATCAAGAGAGTATCAGTCTACCCTGAATGGGCAAAGCGATGGCTTTACTTTGTTGGAGCTGCTACTCTAAAAAAGTTATCAATACACTAATATAATGGGTTAAGACCAATACACATGCCATTTAATCGGTTTCAGATTTGTCCATCCACAGTGATGGCCAGACCTGATCATCCTAAACATTTGGCTCCTAAGCTGAACTTACAAGTCATAAGGTTACAGGTTACAATGTCAGTAGTTGTACAAGGACAGCGTATATACATGTAATGCAGTTATCATCACACAGCATTCATCATTAGCTGTTTGATATCCAAGAGGATATCTGTTGGGGAATAACTGGAAGGGTATTTTCCCCAATACCACCACGTCTTTATATTAAGCGGAGGCCGTGCTAATAGAGCTCTCCACCTGGAAGGGCTGGTGAAGGTCATGTTGCTTGTTTTTCAGGTGGATGTAGGTACAGACCCTCCCCGTTCACAAGATCCCTCACCTAGTGTTTGTGGTATGAAGGGGCCTCAGGTACGGTATCCTGGTACCCCAATGTTTGATACTTGCCGTGTTGGATTTGACAATTGCGGTGACGTACTTCTAACCATTACTGCACTAATATGTGTTTATTGCTCATAATATGAAAATAACATTGCCTGTTAATGAAAGCGTTTGGACCCAGAATGAGAAGTAAAGTCTTTACTGTCAAGTTATGTTATCATCTCTCCCCCTGTGTAGGACTTTGGCATGGCTGAAGAGCTTGCAACCAAGGCGCTAGAGCTGAAACCAAAGTGCTATGAAGCTTATTATGCCCGGGCAAGAGCTAAGAGGAACAGCAGGTAAAGCAGCTTTCCTTGATTAGAGTGAAACTCCAGTTCTCCTCATGTAAACTATAGTAATTGCAGGGATTTTAGAAACACTTGCAGATTTTTACATTGTACTGTTTTGGACATATTGATGTGAGCAGAGCTTTTATCAAACTTCGCTATCACCACCTGATCGACCTCTGTGCTATAATAAGAAAATCAATCGCATCTGCATTTCTCAATAGTGGTCATAGATGGAAGAAAATTTGGCCAGTTCAGCAGGGATCAGCCGAATTTTTTTTTTTTTGAAAATCTTTTTATTGAGTATAAGACATACAAACAATTAACAACAATTAAACCTGCCACAGCATTGGGACTAGACCCACGCAGGAGTCAGTGCCAGCCGGCCTTTGGGCTGCATCCAGCATTAATATCATACATCTGCATGTCCGGAAAAAAAAAAAAAAAACAATAACAAACAAACCTAGTGCGGTATTGGCTCCTGCTACATAGTTACATAGTAGGTGAGGTTGAAAAAAGGTAGGTATTAGGTATTTCAGGATCAGATTTATCAGCTGAGACCATGGGGCAATATTAGATGTCAATTAAACCCATTTCCGAGATTACATTACCATAAAATCAACCAATGTATCAGTATCACTATCTCCCGTAGACTGGTATTATGTACCTGTTCAATCAGTCTGCGGTTGCCGTGGAGGCCTCAGCTAGCTATTTGGCCCACACTCTATCATATTTTTTGGGGCATCCTCTATTTTGATAGGTTTCCTTATAGAGTGGTAGTACTTTATTGACATGTGTTTTCCATAACAATATGGATGGCGGGGCACGTTTTTTCCAGCAGAGAGTGATCATTTTCCTTGCATAAAAGAGCAAGAGCCCTATGAGGGTTCTCTCTGCTATCTTGGGGGCTAATTCTTCCACTAAACCTAGAAGGCAGATCTGCGGGGTTGGGGCTATATCTGTTTTCACCACTTCTTGTATTACAGATATTACTTCTGACCAGTCGTTTTTAATTGCTGGACAGGACCAGAAAATATGTATAAAATCACCTGGATCCCTAGTACATCTCCAACACTCCGAGGACAGGGAGGTTCTCATCTTATGCAATCTATATGGGGTGAGATATGCCCGATGTAGTATTTTGTATTGTATGAGACGGTCTCGAAGTGAGACCAGGATTTTGAAGGGGAATTCCCACATGTCCTCCCAATCCTCGGAGTCCAGTGTCGGGATATCCTGTGTCCATTGCTGCCGGAGCTTTGACAGATCTGGAGAGGAAACTCTTAGGAGATGTGCATAAAGGACTGAGGTCGGTTTCTTGGTACATTCATATCTCTCTCCAGATCGGATTGCACTATTTGCGTGTCGTTGGGTATTATTTGGGCTTTGAACGCATGAGACAGTTGCATATAGCGAAATAGATGCGAGGGAGGCACATTGTATTGGGATACCAGGTGATTGAAGGGGTGTATGGCGGTGCCGGTGGTGAGGTCAGATATCAGTTTAAGACCGCATTTGGCCCATATTTTAGGGTCTGGTAATGAATAGAGATGGGGTAGGGTAGGGTTGTTCCAAAGGGGGGTGTGTGGGGAGACTGCATTTCGTGGGAACTTCTCAAGTTCCAGTCCTGCCCTCCAGGCCCTTAGAGTCGTGTGCATGGAGGTGGTCAAATCATATGGAGCCTTGGGACCTCGAAGCGGTAAATGTGTAAGGGCTTCCACAGAGCGAACCACCGCAGCCTCCAGAACCGCAGCGGGGTTGGACGCATCCGGTACTAGCCACCAAACTGCCGTGACCAGCTGGGCTGCCAGAAAATATTTCTGGCAGTCTGGGAATGCCAGCCCCCCTGCGACACCGGACGCATTAGTGTGGAGAGTTTAAATCTAGGGGGATTTGGACCCCAGAGGAAGGAGGAGAAAATTTGGTTCAATTTCTTGAAAAATGAGCAAGGTATCCATTGTGGGGAATTACGAAATAGGTATGTAAATTTAGGTATGATTTTCATTTTAATTAAGTTAATGCGGCCCAATAGGGATAGAGGAAGGTTCTCCCAAGCTTTGAGTTTGGCCTTGATTACTTGGACCACCGGGTCTAGGTTAAGGGGGATAAAGCTGGATGCGTCTCTCGAGACGCGTACCCCTAAGTACACCATTTCGTCCACCCACTGCATCTGCAGATCCTGCGGGGCCAGTCTTTTTGCCTCAGTGTCAATAGCCAGCAACTGGGATTTTGTCCAGTTCACCCTTAATCCTGTTACTTTGGAGAATTCAGTCAATACTTGCAGCGCTCCTCTAAGAGAGGAGTCCGCGTCATTCAGAAAGAGCAGGAGGTCGTCCGCATACAGAGCTACCCTCTCCTCCAGCCAGGCTATTTTTAATCCTTTTATATGGGGTGAGACCCGCAGTGCCTCCGCCACCGGTTCCATAGCTATTGCGAATAATGCCGGAGAGAGGGGGCAGTGAAAAGAGCCCCAAATTTCGCCTGAATACTTGTGATTTTCCCATAGACTCCCGGCCGGCCTTTGGTTCCCTGGACCCGAAATTTCTTCCACGAGTAGCCGTGGCTCTCCCCTACAAGTGTGGGAAGTTTGGGGGGATTCGACTCGGTGGATCCCCGGAAACCGGAGTGCAAAGTTGCCCCACTATCTTCGCCCTTTTCCCCCAGGCACCAAACCGACGCGAGGGGCCCACTTTGGGGAACCGGTACCGGCCGGCCTTGGGTCCCCTGGACCCGAAATTTCTTCCACGTGTAGCCCTGGGACTGCCCTATAAACTGTGTCCAGCTTGGCGAGAAAACCGGGGAACCGGTCGTTTTATGGGGTCCACAAGAGGCCGACTTAGTCGTTTTGCTTCCCCGAACCTTTACCGGTAAGCAAAATCGGTTTTTCCGCCCTAGGGGTGCCATCTTTGGAAGACGGTTACAGGGCCTGCAATGGGCCTGTATGAGGCGCACTGTTTGGGATCTTTATTGGGCTTAAGGATTAGAATAATGTGTGCATCTGCCATAGAGGGTGGGAGCGCTCCCTCCCCCAGACATCGGGTATACAGGTCCGCCAACAGGGGGGCCAGTAGATCCGCATGAGACCGATAAAATTCGACGGGCAGACCATCAGGACCCGGTGCCTTCCCAACTGCCAGTGCATTAATGATGGCATGTACCTCCTCCGCAGTGATAGGCCTAACCAGATGGGACCTCTCCTCATCCGAGAGCCACCCCAGAGCCAGGGGGTCCAGGAGAGGCGCCATCTCGCCAGGGGTCACATCCCGAGGGAGTGTGGTACTGTATAGTGCCTGATAAAAGGCCTGAAACTCCTTTAGGATACCTTCTTGGGACGTAATAGATTCACCCGTGGGAGAGATCAGTTCGGGGATCAGAGTTATGGGGGTGTCATGATGGGACATCATTGCCAGTAGTCTGCCATTTCTATCCCCCTGCTCAAAGAATCTTTGTTTGGTGTGGAATACCTCTAAACGTGTAACCTCAGTGAGATGGAGGTGGAGATCTCTCTTTGCGGACTGCAGCTGTTCAAAGTAGGAAACCGAGGGGTCAGACCCGTAAGTGGCTGACGCCGCTTCAATCACCCCCTCCAACCGCCTTGTATTGGCTTGTTGATTTACTTTCACCGCCTTAATTGCTGACATATAGTGTCCTCTAGTGTACGCCTTGAAGGCGTCCCAAACTATGGGTGGAGAGGATGACCCCGCGTTATGTTCCCAGAATTCGCGCAGTGTTTGTGGAGTCTGCCCTGAAATCTCGTCATGGGAGATCCAACGGGCCCCAAGGCGCCACATGGAGCCACTGCGTTTGTTCCTGGTCCGCATAGTGATCTTGAGAGGGGAATGATCAGATAGCCCGCTAGGTAGGTATGTTGCCTCCACTATATCATTTAGCATAAGTTGATTTGCAAACGCATAATCAATTCTAGAGGAGGTTTTATATGAGGTGGAAAAACATGAATAAGCTTTAGTCTGGGGGTGTAACCACCTCCATACCTCAGTAACCCCTGCTGAAAGTGTCCACCCCAGCAGGTCCCCAGTAGAGGACTGCGAAGGCGTGGGCCTATCCAGATCAGGGGAGAGGGTATTATTGAAGTCCCCTAGGATTAACAATTTAGCTGGACAGTACGGGGTAATCCTCTCCAAAATAGTGTATAGTACTTCCGGTTTGAAAGGTGGTGGGATATAAACTCCTACTATGATATACCTTTGTTGCCAGGCCGTCAATACCAAAATTACAAATTTGCCATGGGGGTCTGTATGAACCGCCTCAACAGTACACGGGTAGGATTTATTTATCAGTATAGAGACCCCCCTGGCATATGAGGAATACGTGGCATGGAAAGTTTTCTGCACCCAGGGCTTTTTCAAGGCCATCAGTTTGCCACCCGTCAAGTGGGTCTCCTGTAGGATCAGCACCTGTGGGTTGTGCGACTTGACATACTGGAACATCAGTGCCCTTTTAAATTTGGAGTTGAGGCCTCTGACATTCCAGGATATCACTGACATTGTTTCCTGATCACGTGACTCCATAATACCAGGGGAGAATTGCTAACCTCTGGGTGAATGCGTCCCAACTGAAACCCACCCGATGAGTGTATTTAGAGCCAGGGCCAACCGCACATAACATAGAAAACATAGCAACCAATTTAAAACTTCCCAAGCACCAGGTGCTTATCCTACCATTTCCCAACATCCCCCGAAACAACATGGGGGAGGTCAGGAAGCGGCCTATACCCAAAAAACAAACAAAACACTATGCCTGTGAACCTGGTAGTCAGGTCACAGTGCAGTCTTCATTAGCACTGAGCTGAATTTAAGCTCGACTTGAATAGTAAATGTCTCTTACTGGAGGCTCAAAATTCCTGAGATCGCCCCAGCTAGTGTTCAGCCTCTAACAGTAGGTGTGGGTTAGGGGATATGTATCCCGACACAGCCAGGAGAACCAGGTGATCTGGAGCAGTTGTATAGTACCACCGGGTGGTGGAGTTCTCCAGATAGGTAGAAAAAAAACAAAAAAAAAAACAAACCCGGCCCTCCGCTCTGAGAGATAAGATCAAAACTAACAAAAAACAAAACACTGGGAGGGGGGGTTACGTGTAGGGTTACACTTGAGGTAACTCCGGTGTTTACAGACAGTTTAGTAGGATAGATCAAAACCAGGATGTGGAAGATCCGTGCATTAGATGACTTATTGAGAAGAAACTTTTAACGCAAATTGGTCAGCCAGTCGTCAGCATCCGCTGGGTTGTCAAAGAAGCGGGTCGCTCCATCATGTTGGACTCGTAAGCGGCTTGGGTAGAGCATGCCATATTTAATGTTCTTGTCTCTGAGTCGTCTGCGGACATCATTGAAGGTTTTCCTCTTCCTCTGCAGATCGGCCGAGAAGTCAGGGAAAAGAAGAATAGAGGAGTTGCAATGTTTGAGCGTGGGGTGTTTGCGGGCTTCCGAGAGAATCCTGTCCCTGTCCCGATAGTTAAGGAAGCGGACCAAAAAAGGCCTGGGAGGACTTCCTGGGATGACACGGCCCGTCGGCACCCGGTGGGCCCTTTCAACAACGTATGTAGGGGGAACGTCCGTGAAGCCCAATAGGTTTTTAAAGAACTCCTCTGCGAATACAGCAGGGTGGTCCCCTTCTTTTCCCTCAGGCAGACCCAGGACTCTAACATTATTGCGCCTCAGCCTGTTTTCTGCGTCGCCCGATTTTGCGACAAGGGACTGTACTGTGCGCTGCAATTCGGCAATAGAGGTGGCATAGGTGGCCGTAAGATCTTCGGTGGCTGATACTCTGGACTCGGTTTCGGTCATTCTCCCCCTTATTTTATCGAGGTCGTTCCGTATAAGATTACACTCCTCAGCGAGGTGGTCGATGCGTACCAGCAGCGAGGTCCTACTTCGCTCGATCACATCAAGGATCGTGGCCGTACTGTCTTGAGGCGGTGGAGCTGATCCCTCTGCCATTGGAGCTGGGCCAGGGTCCATTTCCAGGTCGGCCAGCAAGGCCCGAAGCCGCCCCACTAGTATTGGGTCGGTCTGTGGGGAAGATGACAGCGGTAGCCTGGACGGTGCGTCGGTCTTTGTGGTTTTGGAGGACCCCCTCCCTTTTTTGGAGGAGGAGGACATCAGATAGTTCATCCCGAGAGCCCTCTATATGGGATATTTATCCGTGCCCAGGTGAGCGTGCAGGAGGCAATTAGAGGGTGATCAATCTGGCAGCAGGCGCTGAGCCCCAGGAGCGAACACGCTGGGCCGGTCGTCAGTGTTCACCAGCAGCTCCTAACTTCACCGCAGACACAAAGGCAGGGACCAGGTCGTGAGGATGTGAAGCTGGGGGCACTAGGGTGGAGAGGGTCCAGGGCAGTGAGAGAGACAGAAGGAGGCAGATGATAAACACTAGGCCCCAGGAGTTTTCAGGCGGTTCAGGTAAGCAGTCTCTGCTGGGCACCACACCAGGCCTTGGCAGAGGGGTGGATGGATGGCAGGAGTGTGGATGGATGGCAGGGCAGGAGGTGACAGATGATCCACACGCCCGAGTTCGGGCAGGCCGGCCGCGGCGCCCCCCGGCGGGGTAGCGGCTCAGGAAACACCGGTGCTTTGTAGGCTGTACTAGGCCGCGGCCGCCACGGACCTCCCCAGCAGCCAAACGGGCTTCCGGACCGCACCAGGCAGGTGGATGGGCAGGCAGATGTGGATGGATGGATGGAGGACAGTCCCTTACCTCCAGTCCAGCCGGGATCAGATCTCCTCCGGGTGGTACAGGCCTACAAGATGGCGGCGGCCGCAGGTGCCTGGAGTCTATGGTGAGTAGACGGCCCCAGGGGGGATAGACTCTGCAATTTTGCCCCAGGACAAGGCAGGGGACACCAAGGAATGGGCTGGCAGGGTGTCAGCCTGATTTGACAAGTCAGATGCACGGATGTCAAAGGATTCAGATCAGGATGCCCGGAGCTCCCCAGATACACGTCTTCCTGTGTTCACATCAGGACACGCCCCCCGGGGATCAGCCGAATTTTAACCACGGGTGGCTGCTGCCACTCAGCTGAAGTCAATCTATCAATTGACTTTTTTTTTAATGGACCTGTTGGAAAAAAGCCACTCGATCAACGGCTGCAACCAAGGGCATCAGTCCCCGTCCCCCCCCCCCCCGTGTCCAGAACACAATAGCTCAGTGAGGAGGATCCCCCCCATCCACCTCAATTGGGTAGATGGGGAAACGATTCAGTTTTTTAAGTTCAACCCACTGGCTGAACAAAATAAAAATGGAGCCATGTATGGCCAGCCTAAGTCTGCAAGACTGAAAATATCTCACCAAAGATGAAATGCATATTACAGGGGATTTGTGTAATTTTACTTACATTTTTATTTGAATTCATTCAGTCCTTTCATTAAGGTAAAAAATGTTTAGGTGTCAGCATCCCCCCCCTTTTTACTTTCCTAAGCCCTCATTCGATCCAGCGCTATGCACATCTACGGCTCTTCTCTCCCCTCACTTCCAGGTCTCGCTGGCTATGCTGGGGCATCAGGAGCCATTGGCTTCCAGTGCTGTCAATCAAAGCCAGTGACAAGGGAGCGGGGCCGAGACCCGCTGTCTGTGTCAATGGTTCCCATGGGTGCACTGGACAGAGGGGAGGGGCCAGGAGCGCAGGCGGGGGACCTGAAAAGAGGAGGTTCGCGGATGCTCTGCAATTCCATTGCACAGAGCAGGTAAGTATAGACATGTTTGTTTTTTATTTTTTTTTTCATTTTTACCTTTACAATCACTTTAAAGCTCTGGGTGTATTTAGTTAATAGAATAGCCCATCTGCTGGTTGTATGGCGACATTTAAATTTTTTTGACTGTTTTAGAGATTGTATCTGAAGAATGAAATTGAAAGGATATTTTTATTTAAATTAATAAATGGATTTGTAGCAATTTACTAAATCTAGTGAGCAAGTAACTTTTTTTTATAGGTTAGGATAAAATTTCAGCTAGGATACTAAAGAGCTAGTGCACCAAAAAGTGAAACAAAAGTATAGGTGGAACTTAGTGGACAGATTCATCTGACATCTTCTGTCTCTTTGGGTCTTCCAAAGTGTAATTTCGCCCACATTTGCCCTGCTTCTATACCAGCCTAGTTAGAATCCTACTTCTGCATTCTTTGTACAAATAATTTTTTTTTTAAAAGGCTATTGCTGACCTCTACTTCTCTGGCTGTCATGGAGATCCAGTAGCTTTAAATTGGTTCTAAATACTTGCATTCTATACATGAAAGTAAAAAAAAAAACACCTGTATGCTGCTCCTCCCACAGCCCCCGTTATACTCATCTGAGCCCCCTCTTGATCCAGCGATGTGCATGGAAGCCTCAGCTGTCCCAGGTCTCTCTCTCCTTATTGGCTAAGACAGAAGCTGGAGCCATTGGCTCCCACTGCTATCAATCAATTCCAGTAAGCCAATGAGGGGGGAGCGAGCTGCGGTTATATGTCTTTTGGATGCATAGAGGGGAGCGAGCACGCACTAATGCCACCATTGCAAGCGGCTTGATATTGAGGGCACTGGTGAAGGGGGAGGAGCCAGGAGCGCCATTTGGCTGAACTTCTCCTGTGGATCAGAGGAGTGCAGTTCATTCTGTGACCCATTTTCAGCAGACAGGAGGCTGAAGCCCGCTGTCGGCTGACGTCACAGAGCCAGTCCAGGCTCAGGCAAGATTAAGACAATGGAGTTCGCTTCCGCCCACATGCCTGGACCAGCACCCGGCTCACCCTCTCAGCAAGCCGCTGAGAGGCTGAGCCGACCGCTCCCCTCCCCTTCACAGCACTCCAGTAAGCGTTGGGGGGGCAGAGCAGAGAGCCAGAGACTGACAGTCACCAGCTCTCTGCTCACGGAGCTGTGAGAACTGAGCGATCTGTGGTGTTTGATCGCTTGGTTCTCAGTGTTAAAGACACCGGTAGGACAGATGCAGCATCCACCTAGGTAAGTATGAATCTTAAAAAAACTAAACATACATCTCTTTGTAGCCTTATGCCTCCCAGGTCACGTTTTTAGGTGCATTTAGAACAGTTTAGTTGCATTTAGCTGGGTTTAGTGTTCCCAGTCAGATCCTGGATACACAGAATTAGCAGCTAAATGGAGTGCATCTAAATGCAATTTGAGGCACAGTGTAAATACACCAATGAAAAATCATTACATGCATTTATATGAGTTTATGAATGTCCTCTAAATGCATATAAACTGAAATTTGACAGTGCAGTGTGAATGGGGCTAAAATATTGACCCCAGAGATATCCAAGCAACTAGATTTTTGATAGGTGATCAGCAGTGGCGGGTACTCTCAGTAAAGGGGCTCCTTAGGGGCCGTCTACATTAGAGAGTTGTGATAAGACAGGCTATTCATTTTTAAAAGGCTGACAATGCACCCATAGGATGGCCATAATTGGACAAGATAGTTTTTTTTTTTTTCTGTCTGTTTTGGTAAATCAAAGCACTATAACACAGGTTCACTGGAGTCTTATTCAAAATGAATGGCACAGCTTCACACCAACACATGTAATGCTCATCACAGTGCACTGTACCACAATGCAAACGTGTGATTTATCCCTAAATACCTAACCAGGAGAGTAGAAGTTTTTCTTGACTGCTTCTGCAGGTGTGCAGACCTAGAGCTCAAGAGCAGGAAGTGTCACCAGCAGAGTCCTGAGAACTAATAACCAATTGGCCAATAAGCCAACATCTTAGTTCTAGTTTATCAGGAATGTAAGGGGGTGGGACTTAGTGACAAGCGCTAATAATACCCAAAACTGCCCATCACTCGGCTGCCTTGTGGAAGCTCTAGGTGCCTTCACTTCATACCTGTAGCAGTTTTACTCTTTTTGGTCTAATGTCAGTGTGGCTTTAAAGGGTAACTCCACTTTCGTGCAAAAAAATGGACACAGACAAACATCTATTTCTTCAGAATAACAAAAGGTAGGAATCTGCAACAAAGTTTGTTAAAAGTCCACGCAATGTAGATCATCCAGAGGTTAATGTTTTTTTCTCAATAAAAGTGGAGTTACTCTTTAAACCCCCATTCACATTGGTGCGCCTGGTCATGCAATTTGACAGTTCCAAATCGCATAACAAGTCACACCCGATTGTCGGCAATGGAACCGTTCAAATTGGTGCGACTCCGACTTTGCGGTGCCGCACCGATTTGAAAAAAAGGTTCCTGCACTATTTTTTGCGATTTCAGGTACGACTTGCATAGACATCTGTGCATGAAGTCGGACAGATAGGTCGCACCTGAAATCGCACTGACCTGCAGAAAAAAACAGGGCTTCTGGATTTTGCAAAAGCATTTGACACAGTTCCCCATAAACGTTTACTGTACAAAGTAAGGTCCGTTGGCATAGACCATAGGTTGAGTACATGGATTGAAAACTGGCTACAAGGGCGAGTTCAGAGGGTGATAATAAATGGGGAGTACTCGGAATGGTCAGGGGTGGAAAGTGGGGTCCCCCAGGGTTGTCTGCTGGGACCAATCCTATTTAATTTGTTCATAAACGGAGAATGGGGTAAACCGTTCAATCTCTGTATTTGCGGACGATACGAAGCTAAGCAGGGCAATAACTTTTCCGCAGGATGTGGAAACCTTGCAAGAAGATCTGAACAAATTAATGTGATGGGCAACTACATGGCGAATGAGGTTTAATGTGGAAAATGTAAACTAATGCATTTGGGTAGCAAAAATATGAATGCAATCTATACTGGGGGGCAGGGGCGTTGCTAGGTCTACAAAAGATCTGGGGCTAGAGCCCATAGTAGTGAAGTAAAGAAAGTCATACACATGTATATAATATACGTGTGGGTGTACAGTATATATGTCTCTGAGTGTGGATTCCCACTTACAACAGGGTCCCCAGAGAGCCCCCCGCTTACATCAGGGTTCCCAGAGCCCCCTTACATCAGCGTCTCTAGAGAGCCCCCCTCATTACATCAGGGTCCCCAGAGCCCCCCTCATTACATCAGGGTCCCCAGAGCCCCCCCTCATTGCATCAGGGTCCCCAGAGAGCCCACCCCCTCTTACATCGGGGTCCCCAGAACCCCCCTTACATCAGGGTCCCTAGAGAGCCTCCATACTTACATCAGGGCCTCCAGGGCCCTCCTCATTACATCAGGGACCCCAGAGCCCCCCTCATTACATCAGGGTCCGCAGAGATCCCACCCTTTTACATCAGGGTCCTCAGAGAGCCCACCCCCCTTACATCAGGGTCCCTAGAGAGCCTTCCTACTTACATCAGGGTCCCCAGAGATCCCACCCCCCTTACATCAGGGTAACCAGAGCCCCCCTTACATCAGGGTCCCCAGAGAGCCCCAGGGCTCAGGAGTTGGCTACATAAACAATGCAGGGCTCAGCTGTGCCCATATATGCAGCCTCACCAGTGCCCAGCAATGCAGCCTCACCAGTGCCGAGCAGTGCACCCCCCACCCCCCCCCCCCCCACTGCAGTGCCCTCTGTCCCCTGCACCCCACCAAACACACTGTGTAAGTAGAACTCTTACCTTACACAGGTGTACAGCAAGCAGAGCATCTGAGATCGGCATCACAGAGCTGGATGGGGGCGGGAACTACAGAAGTTAACTTTTCACATTAACAGGCTGGTGATTGGTTGCTAGGATTGTACAGCAACCAATCACCTGCTGTTTAATGAAAAAGTTAACTCCTGCGGTTCCCGCCCCCATCTAGCCCTGTGATACTGGGCGCTCGCCACTGTCCAATGAAGGGGACAGCAACGAAAATTTCCACGGGCCAGGTGCCCGCATTCATCGGTGGCGGGCCGGGTGCCAACCCCTGCCCTAGAGACTCTGGGCTATGGGCCCCAGATTCGGGGCTATAGCCTCAATAGCCACCCCCAAGCAACGCCTCTGCTGGGGGGAGAACCTCTGGGGGAATCTACGATGGAAAAGGACCTGGGGGTCCTAGTAGATGATAGGCTCAGCAATGGCATACAATGCCAAGCTGCTGCTAACAAAGCAAACAGAATATTGGCATGCATTAAAAAGGGGATCAACTCCAGAGATAAAATGATAATTCTCCCACTCTACAATACTCTGGTCGGCTTCACCTGGAGTATGCCGTCCATTTCTGGGCACCAGTCCTCAGGAAGGATGTACTGGAAATGGAGCGAGTACAGAGAAGGGCAACAAAGCTAATAAAGGGACTGGAGGACATTAGTTATGAGGAAAGGTTGCGAGCACTGAACGTATTCTCTCTGGATAAGAGACGCTTGAGAGGGGATATGATTTCAATTTAGATATACCTTACTGGTGACCCCACAATAGGAAAAAAAACTTTTCTATGGAAGGAAGTTTAATAAGACACGTGGCCACTCACTAAAATTAGAAGAAAAGAGGTTTAACCTTAGACCTTAACCTTAGACTGCGTAGAGGGTTCTTTACTGTAAGCGGCAAGGATGTGGAATTTCCTTCCACAGGCGGTGGTTTCAGCAGGGAGCATGGTTTCAAACAACTGTTAGATAAGCACCTGAACGACCACAACATACAGGGAAATACACTGTAATACTGACATATAATCACACACATAGGATGGACTTGTGTCTTTTTTCAACCTCACCTACATAACTATATGTGTCATTAAAAAAAACAATGTAAAAGGAAAATAGTGCTCAGAGAAATCAAACAAAATCAAGCTGTGGTTTGGCAGTATGTTGCTGTGAGCACATGGTTCATATACCATACACAGTTTGGCACTCAGCTAGGCTTGTGTATGGTTTTTCTTTGTTGTTCCAGCACCAAGAAAAATAATCACAAAGTACTTTTCATCAGTTAAATGTTAATGTATGTTTATGTAGTCTGGGTAATTTTGAACAATTTTCTAAATGGAAACAAGTTAAAAGTGAATGGAACTGAATGACAACAGCAGACCATTCTTCGTTCAATCTAACCTGCTTTCATCAGGAAAATGACTCCACTTGATGGGAACTGTTTGTTGTAGACGAAAAGGTCTAATTCTACAAATGACTCCCTTGTGTCTGTATATCAATAATTCATGTGTTGTTGTTTTCCTTTTACACAGGCAGTTTGTTGCTGCTCTTGCTGATCTAAATGAGGCTCTGAAATTGTGCCCCAACAACCAGGAAATAAAGCGGCTTCTGGCCCGTGTAGAAGAGGAGTTCAAACAGCATCAAAAGAGCCAACAGCAGAAACAGAACCAGCCTCTTCCTCCCCCAAGCAATGACTCTGACCAAGAGGATGAAGCTGTGGAAGAAACACTGGACAATCATCTGAGCCTTGAGGAGATCCAAGAGGATGACAGTCCCTCTTCAGACAAGCTCCCAGCAAACGCAAAGCCACTGGATGTACCAAACAACCATAGAGCTGCGGAATATATTAACCAGAAATTCCATACTGAATCATCTGAGGAACATCCGGGGAAAAACATATGCCTGCAGCAAGCGCTGGTGCAAAGGCCAACAAAGCAGGCACAGATAGTTAAAACCAACCAGCACATGAATTCCTTGCAATCTCTGTCTAGGTCTTCCAATAGTTTTTCTGCCTTGAAAACCCAGGCTTCTTCTACTTTAGCTCCTCCAAGCCCTCTTCCTCTGAGACCATCGTCTAACCAAGCCAGTATGAGAGGTCCAAATGTAGATGGGACACATCCTGTATCCTCTGGAGCTCATGGGCCTGCTTACACAGAAAAGGTTCCATCAGGACTTGTCATCCATAGGCAGCCCGGTGAGATTGTGCAGTCCTATAAGGCTTCAGGTTCCTTTGTTTCTAAAACTGCAGAAAGGTTAGTGGGGTTTCCGGCACCTGAAAAACCTGCAGCAATAACAGAAAGCAAAAGAATAGCATCCCACAGTTTGACCTCAAGCAGTAGCTTTTCTGAAGGTGTTAAAGGGCCTGATGTGCGCAGCAAAGAAAACAAGCCCAACCAAATTGTAAGTGCATCAGCTGACCAGAGACCACGAAACATACCCTTCATGGGGATCATGGACAAAACCGCCAGATCCTTCCAGCAGAATGTTCAGTCTGCTCGGAGCTGGCTAAACCAAACAGACTTAAACCCCAATCCTCCTGGCACCGGGTCATCTGCAGGTTTTGAGAAGTTTGCTCCTAGGCAGGTAACCAGCTATAGCAATCAAAATAAGACCATGCCAAATGTATTTGGAGGGAATACTCATAATGGAGTATACACAAAGGACTTTGAGGATGGAAAGTGTCAGACGTCCAGCCTCTCTCAAGATTCCAAGGCTGTTGCCCAGTCATACCAAGAGGCAATGTTGAGGTCACAATCTGTTTTGGCAAAAGACTCCAAATTAGGCTCAATGTCCTCAACGAAACCAAAGCGATCATTCATAGAGTCAAATGTGTAACAAGCACAATGTTTTGGGGGCTTTTTTGTTTGTCACTTTGCTTTTTGGAGACCACTCCTACCTTATCTTTCATTGGTTTCTGGGACCTACAAATGTTTACTTCACTTAACTGTTAAATCCCCAAGGATTCTGGATTTCCTGGCAGTAAAACTGTTTTTCATCTTTTAACAGTCTGGAATAAAAACTACTTTCTAAACATCATTATGTGAGGTATTTTAGCTTCTTTACAAACCCTTCAACTATAACAATGGCTGGGTTTCCAGAAAGCAAAGTTATAATGGATATAGATTTGGTGACTCAGTGAGAAAAAGCCAAAGGCTGCTGGTCAGTACCTAATGATACTTCTGGATTACAGTGACTCGCTTGGAAATATTCATAGAACAGTTCCATAGGAAACTGACCTATTGATGCAGAACCAATGCACTAGATTCCTCATTTGGGTCTTTCACTGCCTGGTGCAGATAAGGAACTCCCAGTAACCCTAGAGGACTCTTCATGTATTCGTTCTTTGGGACATTACCAACAGACCTTTTCATATGTACAAAGGACAACACAGCTCTGAATTTTGTTTGCAAAGATCCCACATCCTCCTCTTTATTAGGAGATTCTGTGTGCAACATGTACCAACATTCACAGATCTTTATGTACTTTAGCATGATTTTATCCACAGTCAAAACAAGTCAAGCAAGCATTTACCTGGTTTGCAGTATGTTCCATGGCTTCATTTTAAAAACTTATGTATCAAAAAAAAAAAAAAAAAAAGTAATGCAGTACATGGCCATGAGTCGCCTTTTTGCGTGTGCCAGTCTTGAATTTAGTCCTAGGTCTTCCTCAGGAACACAGCATGTGCAGTGGATGATGGTGCAGTTGAATGTAAATAATGGGACATGCAGTCTTCCAGAGTCCTTCGTAACTGGAATCTCAGTGTTATATAATATTACATTGGTGCCTTTAAAAATCGTTTTATCTGCATAGCCATGTAAAATGATTTTATTGTTAGAAATGTTTCTTTGGTGTTTAGCGGGTGCCTTATGCTACGACTGGGAATGTAGGATGGGGATAACCCTAAATTCAGTAGATGAATATCCAAAGACTGATGAGTGGGTTTCCGTGGTACCTGAAAATTGGATTTTCTTCAGTTGAATTATAACAGCATTCTAAATATATGGCCAGATAGTTTAATGGAATTTATGAGGCTAGAAAAGGCGATCAGCTCCATCATTCTTGTACTGGCTTCAGGCTGAACCTCAACAGCAAGCTACATAGAACTGCTTTACCTACCAAAAGATCTGTAATTTAGCCAGTCTTGTAGTCCAGCCTCCAGAGCCAGGACTTCACATTTATTCACTGAAAGTATGCAATAACACATCATCCCCTCCCTCCTGTTCTGCTGACTGGATGATGGAGCATTACCAGATCCTTTCTCCTGTTAGCAAACTCCCTGTGTTAGATTGACTACACTGTGAGTCTGATTTGCTCACAATTCTAGCCCCACCCCAGGATCAGTCTAAATTCTGTTGTGCAGTGGATTATAAAAAAAAATATTTCATGACCAATTCAGGTAGATTGTGTCTTGAAAGATTCCCATCAGTGATAGATATATATCTATAATAGTCCAAGACTGTTGCACTCCACAACTTCAAATTTTACATCCCTTATTCATCTTGTACAATGAGAATAAGTGTCCCTCAAGCAAGCTTTTGGACCACTTCCTTCATCAAGCAAGGGACACCATATATTCTAAAGCAGTGGTCTCCAAACTGCAGCCTGGAGGTCAGATGCGGCCATTTGCTTGCCTTTATCCAGCCCTTGGACATCAACAATGGGGCACCATTCCTCCCACTGACACCAATGATAGGGCACTATTCCTTCCCCTGATATCAGCGATTGCCACTATTCCTCCTCCTAATTCAAGGGGCTATTCCTCAGACTGACACCAACATTGGAGCACCATTCTTCCCACTCACACCAATGATAGGGCAGTATTCCTTCCCCTGATACCAACAATTGGCCCTAGTACTAATGATGAGGCATTATCCACTTCCATTGATGCCAAAGCTTTTTCTATTCACACTGGCCACATTCCAGCCCCTAGAGAATCTAAAGCACAGTAAACTGTCCCTGTGTTTAGAAAGTTTGGAGACCCCTGTTCTAAAGAACATTTGAAGAATCAAACCATATAGTAACCGCATGCAATATAATTAACTCCTAATTATCACAATAATCCTTATTAGGTACATCCTGAGATAAATTATAATATATATACACACACTCAGAAACAGAGGTCCAATTTTCATTTAGCATGCAAACCCATTTAAACCTGCCATAGGCTGCCTTCAGCACATAGGGGACTGGTTGGTTATGAGATTTACAATGTCCTGGCAACAAAAATGCTTGCAGTCTAAAGAAGAAGAATGCAATAATTGAATGATGTTATTGATAGGAGGGGGATGATTGTTCAGTATCCAGAGGGTTACTCGCCCTGCTCATCACTAGGGTGCCTTAGAGGCTGCGAATACTTAGTTCAGCTGCTCTAACAAGCAGCTCAATAGGGATTTGAAGTGGGTGTGGCCTATTTGTTGAGGAGGAGTTGAGTTGGGGGGGCTGTACAGGACTTACATTCTTACATTTACATACACTATTCCCTTGGTTCAATATAATTATATTTTTGGTTGTTTTGGTTTTTTTTGGTGGTTTTGAGCATTGTTAACCTTTGTACTTCTGCGTTAGCCAGCAAAAAAGGGTTATTAAGGTAAATGTAGATCTTATATAGCTATGTAAATGTATATTTTACAGGAATATCCTAATCGGTTATATTTTACACAGGCAGGGGAGTCACGTTAGGTAAGCTGTAATATAATTTATGTGCATTTTTTTTTATAAAATCAGATTTCATTTTCTCTTGTACATATTGTATAACCTTATTGTTATTTTAAAGGAAAGTGTAGTATTAAAAGACAAATAAGCCAAGCCCAAGCCTAGGCCCTGCCTAATAATATAACATAACCAGGGCTCAGAGGCAGTGTACACTGACCAGCTACTATCTATAGCACCAGGAGCCAACATCCGCTTTGATTTAGGGCATGTGCTCTGCAGCTCCATAGGCCAAAATGGGCCTATAGCAAAGGGTGCATCTGAGGTCTGTCTGTTTTGGGGGGCATGGTAGATTTCTCTTTTTTAAGACTGGGTTCACAAGGTGCAGATCCATTGGACGGACTCTGATAGCTTCGAGGAGGATCGCTCCGCTGATCCCAGCTGAGCAGGCGGATGACAGGTCTGTCTCTGCTCACTGTGCAGGGACAGACTTGTCAGGGCCCCGCTGTTCTCTATGGGAAAATTGGATTAAAACGGACAGCCTGTCCTTTTTCGTCCGATCTGCTGGACGGATGGTGAAATGTATCACCATCTGTCTGTTTTGAGTGGATCTTGTCAGAACGGATGGCAGCCGTGTGTCAGCGGACACATCTCCGCTGACATCCGCCTGCCCATAGAAGTCAATGGGTGGCCCGCTCGGATCTGCATGAAAAACAGACAGGCGGATCCCGAGCGGGCCGATCATGTGAAAGGGGCCTTATACTTAACCTTTAAGAACTCCTACTTAGCCATATATATATATATGTATATATATATATATATATATATATATATATATATAGCATGCATTTCTAGGCTTCAACAATGCTGTTTTTTGCACTGAGCTAATCTATGATTATGGCAAATATCCATTCTGGCAGTTATCGCACTTTACTCTTGTTTTGTATAAACAACCACCTCTAAGGTGCTATTCTAGGGAAGAATTGTATATGGGTAATGAAATGGTACCATAATATTTCATGAGATGTATAGGTGGAAACTGCTTATATATTTTGGAATGTTACTAGAATAGTGGTCTAGTCCTGGTGGGGGAACCTTCTTTTTTGGATTAGCTCAGTGAGGACGTTCTCTCCCCCATCATTAGACATATAGTTATCTTATGAATACCAATTCACCCAAATGGTTGCCTTCACGGTGCTTAGGTGACTGGTTCTCTTTAAGAGGACACTATTTATATGTACTTGTTTCCTAACTGTTCAGCATTACAGTTTTGGGGTAAACCGAAATTTCTTTGCATTCTTTGGCAACTGTTTCAAAAGTTTATTCTCTGTACATACACAAAATGTTTAGGTTTCCTGGCAACTATAAGGCCCTGTTCAGACCTTGCAAATTTTAAAGCACGATTTACATGCAGAAATGTGTGTCGCTCATAGGGCAACCCATTCAGCTTAATGGGTCGCCCTATGCACATTTGTCACCCAAAAGAAGCTCGGTCATGGCAGAATTGCACCATGTTTGGGGTGCAATGGAGGATAATGGCACCCAAATACGTGTTGTGCATTCTGCCACGAATTGGAATCACTGGTAGAATTGTGGCGATTCTGCCCATGATTTCAAATCGCTTTATGTGAACGGGGCCTAATATATACTTGTAATGTGTCAGGTCAGTGTAAAAAAATTAAAAAATGTTAACAAGACATTCACCGATATGTTATGTCCCAATATAGCTTATTTATTTTTATAACTTGTTATCTTCATTTGGCTGTAGCTATCTTTTTTGCACATCTACTGTACTTCCATAAGGAATAAAAAAAACATTTTATAGACTGATGTGTTTGTATTGAATTCTTAGAAGTAGTCAAAGTCCATAGAAGACCTTCACACAAGAACTTCCAGTGCTAGTTTGACCCTGTTCTAAACTAATGGAGCTGATTTATTGAAGGAATAGAGCATGTTCACTTACCTAAGGGACCCTTTGTTTATGTGGCAGTTTGGCCTGTTTTACAAGGGCTTCTTCTTGTGTAAGAGCAGTATGAACAGCAAGCTATGACAAAGCATTTGCAGAGCTTTCAGCGAGCTTTGGTAAAGCTTTTAAAGTACCATTTAGCTCCAGTTTGTAAATGCTGAACACGGATCATCATAGGAGTGCCGATTGCCACTTAAAGCAAGCTGCCAGCAGGCTTCAGCACTTCTTGAAACGTATTGAAAGCCTGCTAGCAGCTTGCTTAAGGTGGCATTTAACACTCCCATTAGGATCGGTGTTCAACGTTTACAAACTGAAGTTGAACGGTACTTTAATCACTTCAACAAAGCTTACTGAAAGTTCTGCAAATGCTTTGTCATAGCTTTCTGTTCACATTGCACTTTTACAAGCTGAAGCCCATGTGAAACAGGCCACATTCAGCATTTTTAAAGCCTCATAAGTGCCCTTCAATGCCTGCCATTAATATTACAATGGCACCACACAGTGTTGAACACACATGAGCGTGTGTGTTATGTTAAAAATGAAGCAGAATGTCAACTGAGAAAGCCCTGAAACGCGTAGCACCTACCCACAGATATCAATACAGACGCCGTTATTGGCAGGAACGGCTCTACATCACCCGGTCCTTGTTGCTGTGGAGTGGAAGTTTCATCCCTCTACCCTGGAGCTGCTCTCCCCTGACCTCAGTGTAAGTTTGGATATGTGTTGTGTAAATAAACATTGTTCATACATTTTACTGATCCAGCTCTTTGGCAGCTATGTTTCTTTTGCACACAAGGAAGAGGGAAAAGGGTGGAAAGAGTTTGAGCTAGAACAGGGGTCAGCAACCTTTTTCCACTTAATGGCCGGATTCAATGTGTGAATGCATGGATGGCCGCATTCACCTGCTAATAAAATGAGGATAATAATTTGGACCCCTTTACTTTACACGGCCCCCCCCCCCCCCCCGTTATGCTTTAAAATTGCGCACAATCGTGAAATAGCGACAAACTACGGCACTTAAAAATCTCCATAGGCAGCACTTTTTACAGGTTACTAGTTTAGAGTTACAAAGGAGGTCTTGTGCTATAATTTTTGCTCTCAATAATCATTGCGATACCTCACATGTGTGGTTTAAACACTGTTTACATTTGCGGTTGTGACTTACGTATGCGTTCGCTTCTGCACGCAAGCACAGAGGAATGGGGCGCTCTAAATTATATATTTTTTTCTTTATTTCATTTTTTTTTAATTTTTACACTGTCACTTTAAAAAAAATTCTTAGCACTTTTTTTGCTATCAGAAGTTTTGGCTGCTTTAAATGCTGTCATCTTACCTTTAGTGCCTGTTCACACCAGAAGCGCTCAAACATGCGCTGCGATTTTCAGCCCTTTCATTTGAATGGGCTGAAATCACACTGGTTCGCAACAAAGCCAGTGTATACACTTTAAAAAACGCAGTGTAACCAGACTGCATGCTACTACGGTACCTTGTGATCAGGTGGAGGCAAATGCACTGCATTTGGGATATCGGTAACTACCTTGACGTCTGCAGCAGATCGTGCAGTCAGTGCATTTTGAACGCAGTGTGCGAAACTCGCAGGACACTTGGGTTACCCGCATGACATTCTGGTGTCAACAGGAACTAAAGATTCTTACCTAAGCACAGGGCACTGCATTGTGAAAGATGAGGTGAGGTGACAACTATCGTGGCAAAAAACAAACTTCAGCATTGTGTGTGATGCATGCTTCACAGCAGATGGAAAGGTTATCCCTTTGATAACAAATAAGCTTTAAAGTAATAGAGAAACAACAGCAGGGTGCAGAAATTAGTAAATCATAAAAGGATCACTTTATTTGTAAAGAGCAGACTTGCATCTAAAAGATGCTCTACACTAGCGACGTCTACAGCCGAATCTCATGCCACTGACAGGAGGCCAGACGGCATCAGATTAGTGGGCCGGCTGCTACGCATTTCAGTAAGTAATAGAGCTTGTAGGATGCATAAAACATTACAGATGTACAACTAAATGTACTGAACATGCAAAACTTGAAAAAATATTTTATCAAGAATACAGCATATGTAGAATATTTTGATTTTTTTTTACAGGTTTTTTTTCTTTTAACATAGGCACAAATCTTCACATAATCCTTTTCTATATACAACATATGTATTTACACACAGTGCATGGTATTTACTACACATCTGACATGGTTAGCACATTACATGTTTGTAAAGTAAGCTGGGAACATTATTATCATCATCATAAATAAGGCAGTAACACTTCAAAAACATATAATCCTCGGGAGCTGTAGCTTGTTCCCCTTGGGTTCTTGTGCAAATCAAAGTAAAAATCCACTGGAATCAGAGACCAATAACAGCGACATTCCTGATGTCCGCTATGGTTTTCTGCTCTAAAACCTTAAAAAAAAAACACTGCAAGTTTAGAAAACCATCAGCCTTCTAAACAGTCAATCAAGCTTTAGAACCAAGATGACACACTCAACTTATCCATGTGACTGTAATTTTTAAATCTCATTATTCTCAGCTGGATAAAAATAACTAAAAAAACAAAGTAACTCTTCTGCGCTCAGGTGTTATGCTCAAGGAAAGGAAATGTAAATCTCTTAATCCTTTTTATCCACACATAGTCTTGCTGCCCTCTCAGGACCATGGGTATCCAAAAGTGCTAGAAAACAACGACAAACAAGAGAAGGGCGCACAGACTCAGTGCCATTCCATTATAAACATTTATTAAAGAATAAAAAGGGACAGATAAAATACTCGCCAATGTAGGTGGTATATACGCATGTCAAAGCACAATATAAACGAAACGCCTCTAGGACTGCTGGAATACTCCAAACGTACCAGAAGGTGTCCGTGATGGCTAGGCTGACATGTTTCAGTGGAGAACCCTCTTCTTAAGAGCCACTCAGTGGCGGGTTCTCCCTTGAAACACGTCAGCCTAGCCATCATGGACACCTTCTGGTCTTCTTACACGTTTGGAGTATTCCAGCAGTCCTAGAGGCGTTTCGTTTATATTGTGCTTTGACATGAGTATATACCACCTACGTTTGAGTGTTTTATTCTTTAATAAATGTTTATAATGGAATTGCACTAGGTCGGATAAAAATAACTCACGTTTTTTTGAAAAAAAAAGGCCAACTTCACCTTTTCCAGAAAATAGCCTATGAAGTTAGGGGCCTTCAGTAAGTAAAAAAAAAAATAACTTTGCAGCTTTGTAAAATGTTCATGTATTTTATTGTCCTACTTTTAGATATATATATATTTAAAGATACACTCTGCATCTTTCCACATAACTGTTCTGCTTTATTATGACGCAATTGAAGGTTTTTATACACATGATTACATAGGTATCACATTAATATTACAATTGTATGTTTATGGTAACAAGGGGCGTAACATAGGCAGACTAATTCTAATCAGGACTAGAAAGAATGCAAATATGTAATGAAAACATTATTAGCGCCGTGTGCACAGTGAGGGCAGTGAGCAATACAAAAAAAATACAATTATATACAGAACTTACAAATCTCCTTTACACTAGCAACGAGGCAGTACATGAGGCTTGCCAACTAAGTTTTTGGGCCAGCCTTCTGGGGAGGCCCAAATGGCCTACAGGTATGGCAATATAATAATGAACATTTTACAAAGATGCAGAGTTATTTTTTTTTTTTAATACAGACTGAGACTATTTAACTGCTTTAACTATTTTCCTATATGTAAAAAAAACACAACAAAAAAAAAGTAGTCATCCTTCAGTCAGAGCATTACTGCCTATTCATGTTATGGTTAGGCAGGCTACTCATTTTACATGGACTAACAACACACATTTAAAAAAAAAAAAATGAGAACCTTTTTTCTTTTTGCATGCTTGTACAAGGCCAGCAACTTTTTCGAAAGAGTTTCTCTTTAACCATTCCAGTGCCACTGTATGTTTTAAAACAATGGGTTGGTAGTTGTGGTGGTTTCTAATGTGCTGTGTAAAAATGGCATCCTGAGGTTCATTTGTTAAAGTATGATAAACTTTTTGTTCTGATTTAAAAAAAAATTTAAAAAATGGCGCCCTTGGTACTTCATGTACACTAGCTAAGTGCATGCAGCATGCCTGTGATCGCTCTGTCGGAAAGCACAGATCACAGACAAAATGCAGAGAAGCGTCTTTGTCATTGAAATTCGATCCCAAATGCAAACACTTCCAGTAAAAGACTCTTTTTAAGCAATCTCCCCTTTCTTAGTAAATCAATGGTTATTGACAGACAGATGCCTCTGCTCTTCTGAACTGCTATTTACATCCACACATAAGGTAATGTCAGTAACTCACCGATATAGAAATTAAGTTGTCGCTTGCTTGTCTTTCTGGTCAGGCCTTGTCTCTAGCCAGCGGTTTAGCGCCATCTTTAGTGTTCGGTTAGGAGTCAGAAGAAGGTTCTCTAGTGGAAGGTTGGTCATAGGACTTGTCCTCCTTGTACTAATCCAGCTTTCAATCGCATTTCTCTCATAAGAATAACCATCTATGTAGTCGTTAAAAAAAAAGGCACATGTTAATGGGCATCTCAGAACTAATGTATAAACAAGTCTGGATAAAGGTGGCTTCATTGCTAATTCCAAGCAACGACCTTTTTTTTTTTGCTTGCAATGAACAACCGATCCAATGTTGTTCAAGCTTTATTTCATGTCATTTTTTTTTTTCATTAATCCCACAATGTATGCAAACATTTTATGGACAGCTGCAGACAGCAACAGGGTTATCGGCCAACTATGGATATTTCCCATCGGGCCCAGTATTTTAACATACCGACAGAAGACAAAAAAAGCTGAAACTTCCTAGGCAAGCTTAGCAAGAATTTAAACAACTCCATCTCACCTGCGACAGGGCCTAGGCATTTAATCTGCAGAAAAATTAAGAAGTTCTATACATGGATCACATTTTGTCAGATTGCTGCTTCATCAACTGCAATTCATTCAGTGGATGGCCCTGCCAGCACCACCAACTCAACAAAATAGGATTTGTTACTAGTAAAAAGATTTTTCTGGAGTACATTATATCAACTAACTTCAGGTGATTTGACAATGGCAAAAAAAAACGTACTGGGACATGCTCTATATACAACCTCTCCCACCCAATGCCAACAGGCCCACATAACTGGCCAGGAAGGCTTGGTAGAACTCAGAGCAGCTTGTAGCATCTTCTTCTGGAAACGGTCATCAGAAGAGGCCTGAACAGCCTCCTCATAGAACTTAAATGTGTGAACAGAGAACCAAGTAGCAGCCTTGTAAAGCTGAGAAACAGTGGGGTTGATTTACTAAAACCAATGAGTGCAAAATCTGGTGCAGCTCTGCATAGAAACCAATCCGCTTCCAGTTTTGTTTTTTTGTCAAAGCTTAATTGCACAAGCTGAAGTTAGACGCTGATTGGCTACCGCGCAACGCTTCTCCATATTTTGCACTCTCCAGTTTTAGTAAATCAACCCCAGTGCTACTTTGGCTTATCAGGAACAAGCTTCTGTTAGACCTGGTAGTGTGTGCCTTAACAGGGAAGGAAGAAAACCCTATCCTTTTAGACTAGAGGATTGAATAGTCCACCTAGCAATGATGGAGCAAGAATCCTCCAATAGAACAAAAAGGGAAGCCAATTGCCTAAAAAATGGCTGTAGCCAGATAACGGAATTTAACAGCACAAAACATGTCAAGACCGTGGAGAGAAGATTCCCTGGTATGTTTCAGAGCAGGACACAAAGAGGGGAGAATTGAACTGATCTGATAGTGTCACCACAAAGGCCCACATTGGGTGCTCTCACAACCAAGGGGTCTAGCATTGAAGGGACAACCAGCTTGCCCTGAGTTCTAGGATGTTGATGGGAAGACAGACGTCCTCCAACAACCAAGTTTCTGTACCGAGAAGGCATCCAGGACACCCTCTCCTCAATAGCCTGGCATCTATTAGGAGAACCTTCCATGTCTTTGGAGGATAGATGAATTAAGTGATTTCTCATGTGCAGCTCATGGGAATGAATGAGAAGAATACTAACATGGGGAGTGAAGGGTGTCTTTGTTTTTTACTTTTAAATACTTATTTATTACAATTATTCCTTTTTTTTCAACCGGGGGGGGGGGGGGGGGCTTTGTTGAGATATCAGGGGCCTAAACAGTCCCCTGACATCTCCCCTTTGAGACAGGGATAGGGACTAAGGACACAGATTCCTCAGTCCCTTTCTCTGCAGCCTCAGCTGCACTGAAGATGAATATACACGAGTATATGTGCAAATGCTCAGTATCGGCACTGATACTAGTATCGGTGCAACCTTAGTCTTAACACTAAGGGCCCCTTTGCACCTATGCTTTAAATAGCACATCAAAACACTAAAATAGTAATGTGCAATGCAGGGTGGATTTGATTTAAATCACCAGTAAAAAGGCTTTAAAGCAACTCAATTTAAATCATAATTTTTAAAGAGCAACTGTCATCTCCGTCCCGCAGCAGATCTTCCTCTGACCCGCTGTTGACTCACCGACAGTCGCATTCACTTTAATGGGACGGCTGGTGATGCAGCAGTGACACAACCGTTCATCAAAAGGAGGTGAACGGTAGATTGCATCTCCACATAGCTGACAGATTGCAGAAGAAAACAACTGATATAAATGTCCTGTGTCGATCCCAGCCAGCTCCCCCCTCCTGTCCATCCCAGGTGCCTGTATGTAACATCACTCAGGAGGGATGAGAGAAGAGGAAAGGCAGGAATCAGCACACAAGATATGATGCAGCAGATTCCCTGAACTACTCTGCAGAAGGAAAACTGCTACAGATCCCAGTATTGTACCCGCGAGTTTCTTCCTGGCCCCTCTCTACTAACTATACTGTTGTTTTCTCTCCTCTCTCTCCGTGAGCTGTAGATATAATTATTTCAGGGGTTCGCTGAGTTCTCAGACTTTTTGACAGGGGTTCCTGAAAGGTAAAAAGCTGGAGAAACACTGATCTTAAAAAAAAGGCATGAGCAGGGCTAAGCTCAACTTTATTCTTATTAAGAAAAACATCCAAGCCCAGCTAAATTTTGCAAAAACACATCTGAAATCTCCCAAAAGCATGTGGGAAAATGTGTTATGGTCTCATGAAACCAAGGTTGAATTTCTTGTCCATAATTCCGAAAGATATATTGGGCGCAAAAACAACAATGCACATCAAAAGAACACTATACCCACAGGTGGCAGCATCATGCTTTGAGGATGTTTTTCTTCAGATAGAACAGGGGCCTTAGTCAAGGTAGAGGGAATTATGAACAGTTCCAAATACCAGTCAATATTGGTACAAAACCTTCCGGCTTCTGCTAGAAAGCTGAACATGAAGAGGAACTTCATCTTTCAGCATGACAACAACCCAAAGCATTCATCCAAATCAACAAAGGAATGGCTTCACCAGAAGAAGATTAAAGTTTTGGAATGGCCCAGCCAGAGCCCAGACCTGAATCTTATAGAAAATCTGTGGGGTGATCTGAAGAGGGCTGTGTACAGGAGATGCCCTCACAATCTGACAGATTTGGAGTGTTTTTGCAAAGAAGAGTGGGCAAATATTGTCAAGTCGAGATGTGCCATGGAGATAGACTCATACCCAAAAAGTGCTGTAATAAAATCAAAAGGTGCTTCAACAAAGTATTAGTTTAAGGGTGTTTAACAGGGGTGTGTAGACTTGTTATATCCACTGTGTATGTGTGTATTATTTTTATACATATACAGTGGCTTGCGAAAGTATTCGGCCCCCTTGAACTTTTCAACCTTTTGCCACATTTCAGGCTTCAAACATAAAGTTATAAAATTTGTATTTTTTGTGAAGAATCACCAACAAGTGGGACACAATTGTGAAGTGGAACGAAATCTTTTGGATTTTTGAAACTTTTTTAACTAATAAAAAAATAAAAAGTGGTGCGTGCAAAATTATTTGGCCCCCTTGCGTTAATACTTTGTAGAGCCACCTTTTGCTGCGATTACAGCTGCAAGTCGCTTGGGGTATGTCTCTATCAGTTTTGCACATCGAGAGACTGAAATTCTTGCCCATTCTTCCTTGCAAAACAGCTCGAGCTCAGTGAGGTTGGATGGAGAGCGTTTGTGAACAGCAGTTTTCAGCTCTTTCCACAGATTCTCGATTGGATTCAGGTCTGGACTTTGACTTGGCCATTCTAACACCTGGATATGTTTATTTGTGAACCATTCCTTTGTAGATTTTGCTGTATGTTTGGGATCATTGTCTTGTTGGAAGATAAATCTCCGTCCCAGTTTCAGGTCTTTTGCAGACTCCAACAGGTTTTCATCCAGAATGGTCCTGTATTTGGCTGCATCCATCTTCCCCTCAATTTTAACCATCTTCCCTGTCCCTGCTGAAGAAAAGCAGGCCCAAACCATGATGCTGCCACCACCATGTTTGACAGTGGGGATGGTGTGTTGAGTGTGATGAGCTGTATTGCTTTTACGCCAAACATATCGTTTTGCATTGTGGCCAAAAAGTTCGATTTTGGTTTCATCGGACCAGAGCACCTTCTTCCACATGTTTGGTGTGTCTCCCAGGTGGCTTGTGGCAAACTTTAGATGAGACTTTTTATGGATATCTTTGAGAAATGGCTTTCTTCTTGCCACTCTTCCATAAAGGGCAGATTTGTGCAGTGTACGACTGATTGTTGTCCTATGGACAGACTCTCCCACCTCAGCTGTAGTTCTCTGCAGTTCATCCAGAGTGATCATGGGCCTCTTGGCTGCATCTCTGATCAGTCTTCTCCTTGTCTGAGCTGAAAGTTTAGAGGGACAGCCAGGTCTTGGTAGATTTGCAGTGGTCTGATACTCCTTCCATTTCAAAATGATCGCTTGCCCAGTGCTCCTTGGGATGTTTAAAGCTTGGGAAATCTTTTTGTATCCAAATCCAGCTTTAAACTTCTCCACAACAGTATTACGGACCTGCCTGGTGTGTTCCTTGGTCTTCATGATGCTCTCTGCACTTTCAACAGAACCCTGAGACTATCACAGAGCAGGTGCATTTATACAGAGACTTGATTACACACAGGTGGATTCTATTTATCACCATCAGTCATTTAGGACAACATTGGATCATTCAGAGATCCTCGCTGAACTTCTGGAGTGAGTTTTCTGCACTGAAAGTAAAGGGGCCGAATAATTTTGCACGCACCACTTTTCAGTTTTTTAATTGCTAAAAAAGTTTAAAATATCCAATAGATTTCGTTCCACTTCACAATTGTGTCCCACTTGTTGGTGATTCTTCACAAAAAATTAAAATTTTATATCTTTATATTTGAAGCCTGAAATGTGGCAAAAGGTTGAAAAGTTCAAGGGGGCCGAATACTTTCGCAAGCCACTGTATATCTCACAAGTGAGTACACCCCTCACATTTATGTAAATATTTTATTATATCGTTTCATGTGACAACACTGAAAAAATTACACTTTTCTACAATGTAAAGTAGTGAGTGTACAGCTTGTATAGCTGTGTAAATTTGCTGTCTCCTCAAAATAACACAACACACAGCCATTAATGTCTAAACCGCTGGCAACAAAAGCGAGTACTCAAAATAAAAGGGGATTGGGGATAGGACCCAAGGTGCCCTTACCTTCAGTGAAGGAAAAGGAACAAACTGTGGTTTAACCTGATATAACTTTATTAGAACAATTAGTAGAAAAACATTTTAATCATTGAAAGGAAAGCATAAACAATAGGAGATTGCATAAGGTAAAAACTGACAACATTGTCACTTAAAAACGCATGCCCATGAGCTCAGCCATATCCAAGTCATCCACACGTGTCAATCATCTCAAGTCATTAAGTGTGACTTAATATATAATGCTTACATATGTTTAGGCGAGGTGAGTTCCGGGAAACCTTGGTAGCACAAGTCGGTACCCGTATTGTGCTTAACCATGGACCTCCAGACTCCCTATATGCCTATAGAGTTGCTGCATTAAGTCTTTACAATGTTAAAGAAAGCATTAGTTATCTCAGACAAATAAATGCAATTCTGTAAAGTGAGTACACCCCTAAGTAAAAGTGTCCAAATTGGGCCCAAAGTGTCAATATTTTGTGTGGCCACCATTATTTTCCAGCCCTGCCTTAACCCTCTTGGGCATGGAGTTCACCAGAGCTTCACAGGTTGCCACTGGAGACCTCTTCCACTCCTCCATGATGACATCACGGAGCTGGTGGATGTTACAGACCTTGCACTCCTCCACCTTCCATTTGAGGATGTCCCACAGATGCTCAATAGGATTTAGGTCTGGAGACATGCTTGGCCAATCCATCATCTTTACCCTCAGCTTCTTTAGCAAGGCAGTGGTCGTCTTGGAGTTGTGTTTTTCGTCGTCATCATGTTGGAATACTGCCCTGCGGCCCAGTCTCTGAAGGAAGGGGATCATGCTCTGCTTCAGTATGTCACAGTACATGTTGGCATTCATGGTTCCCTCAATGAACTGTAGCTCCCCAGTGCCGGCAGCACTCATGCAGCCCCAGACCATGACACTCCCACCATCATGCTTGACTGTAGGCAAGACACACTTGTCTTTGTACTCCTCACCTGGTTGCTGCCACACATGCTTGACACCAACTGAACAAAATAAGTTTATCTTGGTCTCATCAGACCACAGGACATGGTTCCAGTAATCCATGTCTTTAGTCTGCTTGTCTTCAGCAAACTATTTGCGGGCTTTCTTGTGCATCATCTTTAGAAGATACCAATTTGATGCAGTGTGCAGTGTATGGTCTGAGCACTGACAGGCTGACCCCCCACCCCTTCAACCTCGGCAGCACTCTTAGGTCTATTTCCCAAAGACAACCTCTGGATATAACGCTGAGCACGTGCCTTCAACTTCTTTGGTCGACCATGGCGAGGCCTGTTCTGAGTGGAACCTGTTCTGTTAAACTGCTGTATGGTCTTGGCCACTGTGCTGCAGCTCAGTTTCAGGGTCTTGGCAATCTTCTTATAGCCTATGCAACCTTTATGTAGAGCAACAGTTATTTTTTTCACATTCTCAGAGACTTCTTTGCCATGAGGTGCCATGTTGAACTTCCAGTGACCAGTATGAGAGAGTGAGAGCAATAACACCAAATTTAACACACCTGCTCCCCATTCACACCTGAGACCTTGTAACACTAACAAATCACATGACACCGAGGAGCGAAAATAGCTAAATGGGCCCAATTTGGACATTTTCACTTCAGGGGTGTACTCATTTTTGTTTCCAGCGGTTTAGACATTAATGGCTGTGTGTTGAGTTATTTTGAGGGGACAGCAAATTTACACTGTTATACAAGCTGTACACTCACTACTTTACATTGTAGCAAAGTGTCATTTCTTCAGTGTTGTCACATGAAAAGATAGAATAAAATATTTACAAAAATGTGAGGGGTGTACTCACTTTGTGAGATACTGTGTATATATATATATATATATATATATATATATATACACAAAGGCATGGATGAGTGAGTTTGGGGTGGAGGAACTTGACTGGCCTACTCAGAGTCCTGACCTCAACCCAATAGAATACCTTTGGGCTGAATTAGAGCAGAGACTGCGAGACAGGCCTTATCGTCCACATCAGTGCCTGACCTCACAAATGCCCTTCTGGAAGAATGGTCAAACATTCCCATAGACACACTCCTAAACCTCGTGGACAGCCTTCCCAGAAGAGTTGAAGCTGTTATAGCTCCAAAGAGTGGGCCAACTCAATATGGAACCCTACAGACTAAGACTGGGATGCCAATAATGTTCATGTGAGTGTAAAGGCAGGTGTCCCAATACTGTTGGTAACATAGTGTATATTTGCATAGGTGATACACCTTAGATTGTAAGCTCTGTGGGGGAAGGGACTGATGTGTAAGTACAGCATGTAAAGGCCACCATGGTTGGCTCTATTTTCTCAGCTGTACGAGAAATCAATCAATCCGGCTATTGTACGGAGACAGCTGTATCTGACAGGATGTAATCACTGTTCTGCAAATAATTTTCCACCCAGCTCTGGCAATTTTTAATTTGATCTTTATTAAGCTGGGTGGTGTTTGCAGGGCCACCAACAACTCAAATTTTGGCCGACGGGAACCAGACAAAATTGGAGGTGTCTATGGGGGCCTTTAAAAACGGTGTAAATTGTCAATGCTATATAAATAATAAAATAATTTTTAAAAACCTCTTGTTGCCCCCCCTTTTATAGTACTCTTTGTTCTTTGCTAGTTTCCATTCAGTAGCAGGCAAAGTATTTCAAAAGTACTCTCCTTCAGAAAATAAATTTCCCCCCCAAGCGTTTGATAAGTGAGAGAAAAGAAAGATTTGGAGCAAATCTTTCACATCATTAATTACATTTTCAGTGCAAGTCTGAAATTGTTTTGTGAGCGTTCGTCATTGAACTGTCACAGGAATAATCTCAGCTTCGCGCACAAGTCCCCAGTCGGCCAGATGCTTTCATGTGTAAATAGGAAGCATAGAAACAAGGACGTGACTTGCTAATTAATTGAAGCTGACAATCTTTTCCTTTAGGTTTTCCTGGCTGCCTGAAAAACAAATTAACTCCTTCTATTGCAGGCCCTCAAGACTCATTAGACCTAAATATGTTAATAATAGGAATGGTATTAGGCTTCTTAGCTGTAGCACTGCGGTAGTCTCCTTATCCCTAAATGTATTTTTAATGTTGCTAAAATCCATTTATGATAACTGCCACCTACATGTAGAAAGGCGGCCATTTTGTATAGAACCATTGTTTAGCTGGACTGTTCATTGAAAAGGCTAATCACAGCAGTAAATGAAAACTAGCCATTAAGACAGAATTGGGCCACCAAACAATTGTTATACTCATACAAACATACAGGTTTGGGCCTATAAAGAACTCAGACACACCCTGGTCTTGGGTAAACGGTAATCAGTCAAGAAGTAAAAAAATATGGCAAATTGATTCCTTTCTTTAGCAAGCCAGGGGACATGAGGGAGGAATTTCAGGGACACAACAATTCCCTAATCCACCCACTAGGGCTTGCCAGACTAGACCCCTCTCTTATGTACCCCTCAAGGGAACCCATACTGAAATACATGTGAGATGTCATTTCTGAACAATACTTTGGAAATTGCTAATTGCCTGATTTGTGTTGATCAGAAGGCTTTAATGTTATCAGATTCACAGACCTGGAGCAAATACTGTACACAGATCTGACTATTTCTCTCAGAACATGTTTTACTTTAAGGAAATGCATTATGGGAAATTACACAGCATGCTGGGAGTGTGACTGTAAAAATGAGGCATTTGAAGTCATTGACAAAAAAGTAGAAAGCCTCAGCAGACTGGACAATAGGGCGGGTCGTGATAGGTATAAGAGATCAGTATGGGTTTGCAAAGGAGAAATAGGCAAGACAAGAAGTCCATTAATTTAGAATAATCATTCAGTGCATGTGCATGGGGTATTATTATACCACAAGAGGAAAGGTCTGGTGTCACCAGTGACACACCTCCATCCCTATACATAGCAAATACACAGAGAGTCACCCTGGGACTTTGAGGGCACAGTGGGCTACAATAACAGTAAATACAGTAATACCATTTATTCAAAGAGTAATGTACATACATGCATGGTGTAGACAGTAGCATAGCCGATAAAATATCACACATGATTAAAGTAACATTGGTACATATAGATATCATACAGTAGGCACAGGCATCAAGATGTGGCTCGCTTCCTCAGGGGTGATGTATCTAAATTGAACAAAAAGACAAGTGACACAGTGATGAGATGGGCCTATGGGTATGGAACCCCATACTCACTAATCTGCAGAGCCAAAGTGCCAATCCAGGATTGCCGTGGGACGTCTGCTCATGCGCACCCCCACCCGTTGGCTGACACTTTGGTGCCAGTGTGCCTTGCCATCCCTACATGGAGTTGGGGGTGGAGCCCGCCAGACATAGCTGGGATTTCCCCATTCATCGATTCTCACTCCATATGGGACAGCTGATTCTGCCGTTGGCAGCCATTATCTTACACAAGTATACTTATCCCTTATACTCCAGCACTGTTTGTGCCTGATATTGTTTTTAAATATAATATATATATAAATCATTTTTTTTTTTTTTTTTGCACATATTTGTAATCGTGCCTTTCTGCTCTAAGGATTGTCTTCTTAGATGTCCTTTTTGGTTTCTGCACTTTTCCTACATTTACCCTTTGGTCTACTGGTCTACATGTCCGGTTCATCATTTGATCAGGTTCGTGCATAGTGTGTGTGTGTATATATAATATATATATATATATACACACACACGCACACATACAACTATACAATTTTTATGTCTATTTTGCGAATCAGCAATATTGATATACCAATATTTATGTTACGGCTGACATTTACAAATCGACTATGTGAGATCTTCAGGGTTGCAGGCTCCCACCCATACCATGTCTGCCTTATGTTTGTCCCCAGGTGATGGTTTTGGTCGGTCTCTCCCCCTCAGTTCCCATGCCATACACTTGTCACTGCCGCCTTCTGGGATTCAGCAATTTGGCACTTTGGCTCTGCAGATTGGTGAGTATGGGGTTCCATACCTCTAGGCCCCTCTCACCATTTGCTTCAATATCCATCACTGTGTCATACATATTTTTGTTCAATTTAGATACATCACACATGCATTCACCCCTGAGAAAGTGAGCCACATCTTGCTAAACGCACCAGATTGCTTGATGCCTGTGCCTACTGTATGATATCTATATGTACCAACCAATGTTACCTTTATCATGTGCAATATTTTATCGGCTATGCTACTGTCTACACCATGTATGTATATTACTCTTTGAATAAATTATTTTACTGTATATACTGTTATTGTGGCCCACTGTGCTCACCCCACTCAAAGTCCCAGGGAAACTCTCTGTGTATTTGCTATTATTATACCACAAACCCATAAAACAGAAATCCCAGCATTCAGTATTGCTGGTTAAATTCAGAAATTGAATACGCATCCTTACAGAGTAAGCAGACCTCACTAGCGTGTGGCTATTGACATCATTAGACCGATGTTATCCCATGCAAGACTATTTTCCCATGTGAAAAGAGTGTTTCGTACTGAAGAAATACTGTTTTCTAATTCCTATACACTCAGAGCCACAATCCAGGCTCCATTCAACCTCACAGAGCTAAAAGTACCTGCAGCCTCTCCCTCGACTAAACGTCTGCTCCATCTGACATATGAAACAGAAGGCTGAACACTGGCCAAGCTTTAAAATAGAGCTGTACAAACCTGATTGTACTTGTGCTTTTCAGGCCATACAAGAGTAAAAAAAAAAAAAGCTGCTGCCTGTTCACTTCCTGGATTTACACATAGGCACACCTCCAGCTCTGCAGCTCTCATTGGCCCTCGTATGACTCATCCCCCCTCCCTCCCTGGCAAACACGCATGAGAGTGAGAGAGAGAGCGCTCTGCATGATGTCATAAGCCTAGGCTAATGACCAGACAAGAAACAGGAAGTGGGCTGTATAAGGTATTTACTGGCAGAAAAAAAAATGTTTTACTATCCAAAAGGTAAAACAACAAGGGCAGAAGATTTAATAGATGGAAAGTTGAAAAAAATGACTGAAGGTCCGCTTTAAGTCAGACCCCGTATAACTTTGCCTGTAACCATCATTAGGCATTACTTAAGGGCATAACACAAAATATTTCACTGTAAGAATAGGACTTTATGCTGTACTTGCTGGGTTCCTTTGTCCCTAAATGGACTGTATTGAGGGACACAGTAATGTTGTAACTCTCAGAAATTGGAATCTTAGTACATCGTCTGAAGCAACCAACTCCCAATACAACCTAGTTTAAAAATAAAAAGGGACAAAAGCAAAATAATAAAAAATTGCCACAAGCAAGACAAATTACACAGAGGATCAATCTTGTTGGTTGAACTGGATGGACTAGTGTCTTTTTTCAACCTCACTATGTAACCTGATGTTCCAGAACAGGGCAAGTAAACACCGCTAAGGGGAACTACCTGATAAAATGTTGGGCTCAGGTGACAATGTGAAGGGCGACCAAAACACCCACCATGAGACAAAGTGGAACAATAAGGCCCCTTTCACACTGGGGCGGTTTGCAGGCGCTATTGCGCTAATAAAAGCGCTTGCAAACCGACCTGAAAGTGCCGCTGCTTTCATTCCAGTGTGAAAGCCCCGAAGGCTTTTACACTGGAGCGATGCGCTGGCAGGACGGTAAAAAAAAGTCCTGCCAGCAGCATCTTCGGAGCGGTGAAGGAGCGGAGTGTATAACGCTATTTTACCGCTCCTGCCCATTAAAATCAATGGGACGGCGCGGCTATACCGCAGGCAAAGCGCCTCTGCAGAGGCGCTTTGCGGTGGTTTTAACCCTTTCTCGGCCGCTAGCAGGGGGGTAAAACCGGCCCGCTAGGGCCGCATACCGACGGTAAAGCGCCGCTAACAATAGCGGCGCTTTACAGCCGACCTGTTGTTGTGGGCATGCGCAGTGTGCGGGATCTGTGTGGGGGAGATTGGACGCGGTAAAGCTTTGAGTAGTGAGTGGAGGCGTCTGGTGCTGGGAGCGGAGAACGACGTGTGGGTGCGAGGAAGAGGACGAGACAGTCCCGGGCTGGAGTAACCTGAGTCCCCGGTGTTGGGCCTTCCACCTTCCACCTAGCAAGGGTACATATAAAGTGCATATCTCCCGTGGAACAGCTGGAAGGACCGCATCAAGCACAGGAACGGGACCACTACTGGAGCCATCATCACCTGATCCTGGGCACCCACTCTGTCGCTCGATACCCCTGCAGGGGTGGTTATCTCTGGTGAGTAGGGTAGCACTGGGGGGTGAGCACATCAAGTCACCATCTGAACTATACGCACAGAAGTCACTGTGGTGAGCCCGTTAGGGTGAAACAATCAACTTTTACTTTCTGAACTTTGTTCTCATATTTGTTTATAACACCCATCTTGTGGACTCTATATATAAAATATCCTCTAGCAGTTTTACCATCATCTGGTTTAAGCAAGAATAACTGGAAGTTACTTTTATATGTCATCTCTATATCTACACAGTTATTTGGTTTTACTTTTTGTATTTAATGCACAGGGAGTGTCTGACCTGATTCTGATTTTATTTTACACTTCCTGAGGACTACAAGCGCCTCACTGTCTCAATACTTTTGAATATTGAGACTAATCACTATTTCACTCATCAGTTTTTCACACATATATGGAAAGGTTAACACGGTTATTTTAGTGACACTATGATGCACATTTAATTTTTTCTTTTTTTAAAAAAAAAAAATTTTTTGGGCGCCATTTTGTCCCAATACTTTTGAACTTTGGGGTCAATTTATATTTTTTCACCTGCAAACTACTGCACTGTGCACTATATTATTTTCCTACTGATTTACCATATATTTCACTGTGGCAGTAATCCTTATTCACTAGAGGGACATATCTTATTTAACAGCTTTACCTACCAATCTCTAAACCATTGGGGTTTTTCCGTTGGGTGTGCCCGAATATATTGGTTTGTTCTGCCTGAGGACCCTATTGTGAGAGTTGATGGCAAATTTTTTATACAGTTTAGCTATATAATACTAGTTTGGAATTCATGACACCTGCATCTATTATTTAACAACGGAGAGGGCAGCGCCGTTTCCAATCTCATATTATTTATCCATTACAGCCGACAACGCCCCCGCCCCCGCCCCAGTGTGAAAGGACCCTTAAGTACCAGAACAGTAGAGATAATCAGACCGACAGAAATTGTAATAAAAAGTGTAGTTAAACTAGACAGACATTTGGAGGTGGGGTTGTATCGGGCCTGGTGTAAAACTTTATTTGCCATTATTGTGTCTGAACCTCCTAAAGGAGCCAGTATAAATCAAACGTTTAGGAATTATCTTCTTGGGTCTTTCAATGGGCAATAAACAAAAAGGAATTCTGAACTGCCTCTGCGTGGTACCAAAGCCTTCTCATTACCCTAGTGGTGGGCACCTTTTACCTGATGCAATGACTGGATCCTTCATGATCTCCCATGTAATAGGGCAAAGAAATTCTTCAGGGATGTTGGAAGAAGCTGCTTTCATCTTGCTTCGTAATTCTTCTATCTTCCTCATAATCTTATTTCGCAGTCCTAGGGACTCTGCCAAGTTAAACATTATTTATATATTTTTTTGTTAATGACTGAAATAATGAATTTGGAAATAATGGTACACAACAATCTATCCTTATCCATACTCAAAACCACACATTAACATCTGCTCACAACATTGTGCTTTTAACTGAAAAACTCATTCCGTAAGATGAAGTGACAACAATAGCTTGGAACATTCAGGAGACTCGGCAGAAGATCAGTACCTGCACATTCTGGCACTAAATAACTGCCTGGAACTTTGACATTATTACATTGAAAGGAGGTCCTGAAGGGGCCCTTAGGGGATTCAAGTGCGCTAGATCTTCAGAAGAATTTGAGCACATCATTTTTATTCCATAAGATATCACGCCATTATGCTTTTTTTCCCAGCGTGGAAAGGAGCTAAGATGCTTTAAAAAAATTAAAAAAATGACCTTGTAATGAGCCCAATATGTAACACCTATATATGTAGAGGTTAAAAGGAGGCATTTGGTGCAGAATTTATATATATATATATATATATATATATATATATATATATATAAATTTTCCCTCTTCACACATGCCAAGTGCCCCCCAACCACCGGTTTCCAGATGGGGAGTCAAGCAGCTTAACCTATTTATGCCTGAGGTTGAAATTTTTTTAAATTTGTACATAAAATTCATCATGTTACCTAGGGCAGTAGGATATAAATAATCCCCACATCACTACTGTTCCAATATTGGAACATGAGGCATTAATATGCTTACTATGTTCATCAAAGTCACGCTGGTGATGTTCAGGTTGCATCCACCACGGAGCCAACATTGCTTCCTCCACCTGCATGCCTGGTGTGTGTAGAGCACACTAATGCCGCGTACACACGGTCGGACTTTTCGTCTACAAAAGGCTGACGGACTAAAAGCTGGCTGACAATCCGATCGTGTGTGGGCTTCCCCAGACTTTCAGCGGACTTTCAGCGTACTTTTCCAGCCGCAAATCTGACAGACTTTAGATTTGAAACAGGCTTCAAATCTTTACGTTGTAACTACGCCGGACCCAAAAATCCGCTTGTCTGTATGCTAGTCCGAAGGGCAAAAACCCACGCTAGGGCAGCTATTGGCTACTGGCTATCAACTTCCTTATTTTAGTCCGGTGTACGTCATCACGTACGAATCCGTCGGACTTTTGTGTGATCGTATGTAGGCAAGTCCGTTCGTAAGGAAGTCTGCCGCAAGTCCGCCAAAAGTCCGACAAAAGTCAGTCGAAAGTCTGTCAGTAATATGGGTAGTACCTTATACTTGGGCTGCCATAATAAATACATTAGTGACCCACACAAGTGTCAAAACCACAGAAGCGCCTTCATAAAATCAGAGGATGGCGAAAAGAGACTTTCCCTATGACAACCAATCAAATGCTTGCTTCCATTTTCTAAGCTGCACTGGAAAAATGACAGATGAACTCTGACTGGGGATACTGCTAGGTTCATAAACTCCCACGACCCCCTACATTTGTATACAGATATAGAGTGTGACTTACCTATCTTCAAGTCATTGAGCAGTGTGTCCTTGGTGAGGTCAAGTAATTCTTTGCCATCAATATTGTTGGAGCTGAACTGCTGTTCTACCTCTGCCAGGCCTTCTGCGGAGAGCCAGTTCCTGACATCTTTCTCTGTCCAGTTCTCAATATGGGTTTCGGTTCTTCTCAATCTGCCAGCTAAAAACAAAAAAAATCCAGGGATGTGTGCCCATTGGGAGGATGCCTAGATTTCTGTTAGGCTGAAGTCTCAATATAAATAAGGCAATAACTTCACTATAGTACAAAAAACAGATAGGGAAAACGTCCAGGCAATGTTCCCTGTGAGGTCCAAGTAACTGTCTCCAAAAAGGAGAAAGGTCTTCTGGGTAATGTTTTGTACAGTAAGGCAGTGCAAAGACCAATTGTATGCAAAGGGTTAAATTCCACATTAAAGCGGGGTTCCACCCAAATTTTGAACAATATCTGTATGTATTCTCTTCCTTGCCTAGATGCTGACATGCCGTTTAAAAAAATTTAAATCGCCGTAATTACCTTTTATTTTTCTATTCTTCTTTGCACTTCCTGGTTCTCCTCCCGTGGGAGTAGGCGTGTTTCTAGCCTCTCCCAGACTCCTGGGAGCTAGTCTCAGGCTTCCCAGGATGCCACTGAGCATGTGCGGGAACGAGCGGTGAATGCTGGGAGCACAGCATTCATCACATCCAGGAAATAAATGCTTGTGGGCTTCAAATGCCCACAATGAAGATGGAAACCGCCTGCAGTGAATAATATAAGTTATTCTTTCCGACGAAATCTGACACAGGCGGACATATTACACACAATATGTGAGTATGTAATGCTGAGAAGAAAAGTTTGTGAATGAACTAAAAAAAAAAAAAAAACGATAGATAAGTGGACCCCCGCTTTAACAAACTGCTGTATGCTGAAGTCAAGAAGTTGCTAATGCCTTTGCTATTACAATTGCCTTAAGCTAGTCATAGACAAGGCAATTATAAAAATGTATTTTACACCTTCAACTGTTCAGGCTAACACACAGACCGTGCAACACAGGTGTCCAGCCATTAAATGGGGATAAATAATGTCTGGCACATCATAAAACCAGGCAGTGAGGTCTGTCTGAGACTATACTAGACAGGAGGGGCCCATGTAAAGTGTTTGTTACCCTAGAAAAAAAAAAAATAGATCCTGTTCCCTTAACCACTTGCTTACTGGGCACTTAAACCCCCCTCCTGTCCAGATCAATTTTCAGCTTTCAGCGCTGATGCAATTTGAATGACAATTGTGCGGTCATACAACACTGTACTCAAATTAAATTTTTATCATTTTTTCCCCACAAATAGAGCTTTCTTTTGGTGGTATTTGATCACCTCTGCGGTTTTTATTTTTTGTTAAAAAAATTTAAAAAGACCAATTTTTTTTAAAGAAAAATTTATTTTTATATATTTTGTTATAAAATGTTGCAAACAGGTAATTTTTTCGAGTTTATAATGATTTGGTCCGGTTGGTGAAAACACCCATTCTAAGAAAAACCTCATCCCAATGAACATTAGATCAAAAAAAGGCAGGGAGTTAAGGGATGGGGGATTTTTGCGGTGTCTAACATGTACTTATACACTTGACTTATTGTAGGTAAAAAATATAATTTTTATTGACATAATAGTTTTAAAAGAAAAGACAAAAAATACAAACTTTTGGGTTGGCATTAAAAGATTATAGACAATTGGTGGTCATCATCTTATACAAGTGGATAATAAATCGCAGCAAGAGATATTGCACATTAGCCCGACATGTTTCGCTACTTGCCATGAAGTTCATGAACTTCATGGCAAACTTAATGTCCCCTAGTGTCTCCCTATCAGCCCTCTATGACCTTGCCAAATTGACCCCCTCGGATTCGATGTATCTGGGACCAAGTCAGGGGACCGGCCAGGCAGTTTAAAGGTGTAACCATCGCATGGGGTAAGTGTCTAATTCTTATAGGCAACTGGGTTCATAACTAAAATTGACACTCTGTATGTATAAACTTTACAGTGATCCTTAAACTGTTGTTATAACTCTGTTCTTTTTTGTTTATTTAGTGGTCTCAATTTAATAAATCTCTTGCACATCCCCTGAGTAAGCTAAAGTAGCAAAACATGTCGGGCTAATGTGCAATATCTCTTGCTGCGATTTATTATCCACTTGTATAAGATGATGACCAACAATTGTCTATAATCTTTTAATGCCAACCCAAAAGTTTGTATTTTTTGTCTTTTCTTTTAAAACTATTATGTCAATAAAAATGATATTTTTTTACCTACAATAAGTCAAGTGTATAAGTACATGTTATGCCCTGTACACACGGTCGGACATTGTTTGGACATTCCGACAACAAAATCCTAGGATTGTTTCAGACGGATGTTGGCTCAAACTTGTCTTGCATACACACGGTCACACAAAGTTGTCGGAAAATCCGATCGTTCTGAACGTGGTGACGTAAAACACGTATGTCTGGACTATAAACGGGGCAGTGGCCAATAGCTTTCATCTCTTTATATATTCTGAGCATGCGTGGCACTTTGTCGGTCGGATTTGTGTACACACGATCGGAATTTCTGACAACGGATTTTGTTGTCGGAAAATTTTATATCCTGCTCTCAAACTTTGTGTGTCGGAAATTCCGATGGAAAATGTGAGATGGAGCCCACACACGGTCGGAATTTCCGACAACAAGGTCCTATCACACATTTTCCGTTGGAAAATCCGACCGTGTGTATGGGGCATTAGACACCGCAAAAATCCCCCATCCTTTATCTCCCTGCCTTTTTTTGATCTAAGGTAATTTTTTCCTTCATTGATGTACGCTGATGAGGCGGCACTAATGGGCACCGATAGGTGGCAGTGATGGGCACTGATCGGTTACACTGATAGGCAGCACTGCTAGGTGGCACCGATTGGCACCACTGGTGGGCATTGATAGGTGGCACTTGTGGGCATTGATAGGTGGCACTCATGAGCATTGATAGGTGGCACTGGTGGGTACTGGCAGGTGGCAATAGCAGGTGGCACTGGCAGGGGGTACTGGTGGGCACAGATGAGGCATAATTGCCTCTTCCTCTTCGGGACCGATGTCCCTTGCAGATAAGCCGGTGGTCAGCTTTTTTTTCTCCTCGCGCTGTCAGCGTGAGGAGAAAAAAAACAACAAACGATTACAGAGCTTTTGTTTACATCATGTGATAAGCTGTCATTGGCTGACAGCTGATCACGTGGTAAGGGGCCGTGACAGGCCCCTTACTCGGATCGGTGATCACCCGAGTGTCAGTGACTCTGTGAGCACAGCGCGTGCTGCAGGGGGCGTGCACAGGGGAGGATGTCATATGAAGGCCTCCCGGAAATTTAGGTCCGCGCTGTGGCCGTCATTAAAAATCTCCATAGGCGACATTTTAAAAAATTCTACAGGTTGTATGTTTTGAGTTACAGAGGAGGTCTAGGGCTAGAATTATTGCTCTCGCTCTACCAATCGCGGCAATACCTCACATGTGTGGTTTGAACACCGTTTTCATATGCGGGCGCTACTCACGTATGCGTTTGCTTCTGCACATGAGCTCGGCGGGACGGGGCACATTTAAAAAATTGTCTTTTTCTTATTCATTTTACTTTTTATTTTTTATCTTTACACTGTTCTTTAATAAAAAAAAAACGTGTCACTTTTATTCCTATTACAAGGAATGTAAAAATTTCTTGTAATAGAAAAAAAGCATGACAGGGCCTCTTAAATATGAGATCTGGGGTCAAAAAGACCTCAAATCTCATATTTACACAAAAATGCAATAAAAAAAAATTAAAATGTTGTCATTTGAAAAAAAAAAAAGGCCCTTTAAGAGCTATGGGCAGAAGTTACGTTTTGACGTCGCTTCCGCCCTGCAATGGTATGGAGACGGGTGGGGGCCATCCTCCCCTCACTCGTCTCCATACCCAGGAAGGAGAAGGATCTGATCGCCTCCGCCGCTACTGACAGCTTCAGGAAAGCGACGGAGGGCGACGGAGGGCACCGGAGAGCGGTGGGGGGCCCTCTCCCGCCGCCGATGTAAGTGATCTTGCGGCGAATCCGCGGCAGAGACCACTATTATCAGAAACCAGACCGCCAGCCGAAGAAGGGGATACCAGGGTTATGGCAGCTAGCTGCTGCCATAACATAGATATCCCTCTTCAAAGTTAGGACATATATCGGCGTGCGGCAGTCCGGAAGTGGTTAAAGCATGTTATACAGCACAGTGCTTGTGCTGTGTAATTTGGCCCCCTGTATCACCTGAAATACCTGGCTGATCCTGCCAGTTTCTGCCCTCCCCCTGTAAACCGACAACAGTTTATCATGGCCTCTGAGCCCTAACACTGTGGTCCATTTACATGCCTTCATCATCTGCTGTGTCTCCTCTCTACTCTCCTCTCCCCCTCCCCTGCCTGTCTGTCAGCTCCAGACATTGCCCACCCCCCTCCTGCTGCTATAAAAAAACAATATAATCTATATACCATCCCGTCCATTATATAAAGCAATGTGTCCCAGTTTCTGTGCTGTATAGAAAA